>JAOPJG010000394.1:0-25815 GCA_027478255.1 Dispira simplex | reverse complement strand
GGGTTTCATCCAGGCTGGTGGACTGTCTTCCCATTGGATCCGGTACCCTTTGGCTATGGTCTTCAAGACCCATGGGTTGCTTGTTTCCTTTTTCCATTGAGCAAGAAAATATTGGAGTCAACCCCCTGTGGGTATTCCATCATCCATGTTCATATAGTGATCCATTTTTCCTACATGATTCCATAGTGGAAGCACTTTGCCCACTATTGTGGGCTTGGTTTGGTTTCCTTGGTTCCCCCCACCTTTTTTCAACCAATTGGGTTGGTGGGGGGCTTTCCCATTTTTTTCCTGTCTGGGAGGTGGTTTTGGTTGGCTTTTTGGGGTGGAATACTTGGCCAATTTTTTCTTAAGGAGTTGGCCCTCCATCTGCTGGTTATGAACATCTGCAATCCCTTTGCTCCCTTCTGCGCCAAATAAGGTTTTGGGCTGGGTGCAGGAAGCTTGTTGTATTTCTTCCCAGGCATGTTCTGGGATCCCCATATCCCACATGATGTATTCCCATCATTCATCACTGGTGACTGCAAAGAAGTGGTTTGTGATGAGGAACATTTTCTTGGCATTACATAACAGGTTCCCAGTGATTTGTTGTACTGCCACAGGGTCCTGGTAAATCTCAGGGTTGCACAGTTTTTCGAGCCCATGTATCTGGCTGCCTTGCCCTTGGCTAATGCCTTTTTGGTGCCATTGAACCTTTTCCAAGGCCACATCCAAACATTTGGCATGGACTGACATCTTGGTTTTGGGGATCCCGTTGACCTTGGGGACCATAGATATTGTTCTTTGGGTCAGGGGATACTACCAAGGTTTCTCTGCAATGCTTGTTCACTGAGTTCATAAAGAATCAGGTTGATGGACATGTTCGAAGAAAGCCAGTTGTGGATTTCGATAAGGCTTTCATCTTCCTGAGGGTTTCATCCACCTCCACTTCCAAATCTGAACCTGATGGGGTAGGCGAGTGAAAGGAAGCATCCTCTGCATGTAACACCATGGGTTCTTAATAAAGTAACAAGAATAGGGGTAAAATCAAATATTTATTGAGAGTTTGAGTGCAAAGTCATGGCTTCAAAAGGTCTAAAGGGTATCCACTGGGGCCCTGGAGACAGGGCTCCTTATATATGACAAAATAAAGCACAAGCCAGCTTCAGAAGCCATCTAGTTCATAAGAATAAGTTTACTGATTAACCAAGATTATATGAAGAACTAGCTTCAAAGTATAATATAGGGAATATAGCCACAAAAATCGTAGGCTTAAACTAGGTAAAATAGACAGAAAAAATCATAGGGAAATGGTGCATTTGCAACAGAACAGGAGCTGGAGATTACATCCTCCAATGAGGATGACCAGCTCCCTCAAGATGAAGATGATTCAATGGCCACAAGTCAGGGCATCCCAGATGATGGTGTAATCTCTTCACAAGGCCCCCCCCCTCTTGTCTTGTGCTCCCAACATGGAGCCAATGGACGAACATTTATCTCCATGAAAATTGTTTCCATTTTGATGCCAATGTGCACTATAATTTTTGTTAAAATTTTGTTACATCATTTCTGTGTTATATAAGGAAATTGGGTCAGGGAAACTCAAATCCCTCATGAATAAAAGCATTGTTAATATTTCGCTGTTCTCTGTCTCTGGTTACATCTTATTCTCACGTGACTCATCCTCTCTTATCTATGAGGTATATAGTTAGCTATCACTGATAGCAGAGTACTTCTCTTGAGAAGACATTGCTTACTTTATTGTTTATCCATCGTTTATTAAAGGCTACTGATTATCCAATCCTTAACAAACATGCTTGTTTAATTAAATTATTTGTCTACCTACTAATAGGTCTCTATTGTTTTATTTGACTGCCTTCTCACACCAGTGACCTGAATCCTATTACATGACTCTGAATTAGTTAAGCACACTAGATGAGTGATGTGATGTACAATAATATGACAATCGAGTGATGTAATGATAGATGACCACTTCTACACTCTAGCCTTGAACTGTGCGACATGGTGAGAGGCTAAGCAAGACGGGCCAAATGAATACTATATAAATCCCACATACACTATCCTCACAGCACTTCTACAATGTCGATAATGGTTACCAGCAAAAGGGGTTTGAGTCCCTCTGGTGAACTTGGATCAGGTAAGTAGTGAAAGGTACCAAATTTTTTTCCAATCATATGACGCTCAAAAGTTGCCACAAGATGGCCGTCCCCATCCCTTATACAGTCAAACTTTAACGAAAAGATACCCTTTTTTTCCCAACAGTAATCTTGGTCCATGTACCGAAATTGGTATTGGGCCGTGACAAAGAGTTTGTGGTCAACCACTTGAACCAACGTAACCTCCTCGGGGTTTATCCAAGTGCGCTCATGAGTAAAGTCCTGTTTCCCCGCATGATGCCACAATTCTCGGTTGGTCCCATATTCTACCAGGGATTTAAGCACAGTGGACTTTGTCGACTTTTTGGTGTATACAAGCTCATTGTATTCGTTGACAATGTGCCTATTTTTGTCTGTGAGAGAAGCCCGCCGGATGAATAGTACCTCGGTTTGAGTATCTTGAGCGGAAGTCGTAGTTAACAGATTGCAATGAGTAGTGGGTCAAAAACTTTTAGCCAAATGAACAAAGTCATTGGGCCACTCCGTGCCTTGCATGCCTTTCCTGTCACCAAGCAGACTGGGACATTTGAACCACATGGTTCAAAGTGGGAATGTGCTGGTTCAACTATGTACTTCAACAGTGTTTTGTTGAGGAAATGAGGATACATAGGAAATGTACTATGCAGGGTATGGTTAGGCTGGATACTGCTGCTAGTAAGTTACTAGTTTATAATGGGCCCACTTACGGTCCATACTATGGCAGCTTTAAGTACGTTTTTTTTATAGCTCGTTCGTACAGCGTATAGAACCTCGTACAAAACAGCAGCTTTCAAGCTATTAAAGAATATTCAACTGCGGTGAGTGCCAACCCCGACTTTGCAATATGACATGTAACAAGGAAGTGAGAATAATAAGCGAGGTTTAAAAGCACAAGAAGAGTCTCAGTTGGACAGATTCAAGCCGACCAGCCACTTTAGTACTTTCCACTGGGGAATTGTTAGGATCAACCCTCTCTCACATAGTGTCACAATGGGATGACAATTCTGTAAACAGTTTAACCATAACGTGCAGGCTTACGTCCTTGTATGGTGCATAAAGTATTATGTTTACAATAAAATTTTGCATGAACCTGAAGGAAAGGGAAAAGAAAGAAAAGGGTTTTAGGTATAATAAAGCAGGGGACATATCAGCCCAAGCCATAATCCAATAGTCTGAATCGAGTTATGATAATGATTAGTTGGGTAAAAAAAAATTCGACTATATAACGAAAGATCGGTCGAAATGTAATGAACCTCTCGCAAAACACTATCGGTTAAGTTGTGCTTGGTACTTCTTGGCTCCGAATCACTCTATATAAGCGAAAAAAAATATCACCCAGTGTGTCCCGTCCAACGCTCCGCTAAAAGTTATTCACCGCCACCGCCACCTCCACCGCCGCTAGAAGAACGATCTTCGCGTACCTGAACTTCCACGATACGCATGACGCTGAATATCAAGAGTTCCGTTAAACGCATGGGCCAATTTTCCTTTGGATAGATATTTACGTTACCAAACGTCTTGGAAAGGTGCTTATACTTGAATTCAGCCACCAATTCGCCACTGTCGCGGTGAAAACACTGGTAGTTAAATTTAGACCAGCGAGAGTGTGGTACCCACTTGTAAGGCACTGCGTCATACTCAAAGTGGAAATCATCACCACCCAGGCGCCATTTACGATGCAGTTTGACCGATATAAAATCTACTTCGTTGATAAATCCCCAGCAGCCCTTTAGATGCCACAAAACTTGACCGGTTGCGTGATCTTCCAGGTGCTTTCTACTAAAGATGCTTTTCTGCTTTATGGCGTAAAGCACATTGTCTTGCGAGTTGGCGACTAATCTGGTACAGGTGAAGAGCCGGTCACTGAAGATTCTAAACGTCAGCGCGTTCGTCTCGGGTGCTTTCTCCATTGGGAAGTTCGTGGCACAAATCAATGGTGAATATCACCAACAACACTATGGTCCAGAGGCAGAGTACACCGTAAATATCACTGGAACGTGTACGTTTGGTAAGGACGAAGGTAGTAAATATCAATCGATGGTGTAAAATGTCGCATGAAGGTGTAAAGAACAATAAACAAGCAAGGTTTTAGTGAAAACCACAAATGACGGTAAAGTGAGTGTATTTATATTTATCTAACAATCGCACATCCAAACTAAGAGAAACAGAGAAAAAAATATGGTATAGTACTTTCTCCCTGAATGCCAAGACCGGCAACGACCAAGGATGATGAATTACTTAGGCTGAGGACTTACCGTTTATTTGTGAAGTAAAAAATTCACACGGACCTGCGTGTTTGGGTCAGTCGATGGTTCGGAGTTTCTAACATCCTAGGTATGATATGGTGTTACATGTTGGTTAACACTGACGTTATCCAGATCCGCAGTCGTAAAAGTGCAGAATATTCCAAAGTCAGCCATACAGGGTCACGCTTATATCCAGAACGGAGATGACTACAAACGTGTAGAATCCCACTGACTAGGACGGTGGGATGCGCAGAAGCTAGAATACCAAAGGTTTGCAAAGCTTGGTCATTGAAATTGAATGACGTCAGACATAGTATTTTTATTAACCTTACATCACCATAAATATAACATCAGGTAGAGTCACCAATATTTTCAAATGTATTCTTGCTCGTCGTTCCACGTCGGCGAGAAGAATATTCCACCAATTTACCCGCTTCCGTACATGTAAAGAAGCATCGAAGTTCCTCCTCCAATGAATTGAATCGTGTTCACGTGGATTAGTTTTTTTATAGGTAGTAGGGTACAGACACGGTGCCTTAATTATAGCCTACTTTCGTATTTGCTACATTTTAAAGTTGTTCCATGTCGTCCCATTACGTAAATCAGTTACTAATAATCACGTATACTACCCACTGTCTAATGGGAGGACCCCGCCCGAACTCACCATGATAGTGGGAATCGGCATTGACATGTGTCGGTTCTCACGCATTCGTGCGTTAATCAGCCGGAAACCGGGTCAGTTGGCCAGGTTCGCCAGACGTATCCTCCACCAGTCTGAATGGGCGGAATTTCAACAACTGGCTGAGGAAAACCACGTAGTTGGTAATACTCACGTTCATAAACAGCCCATGGTTACCAATAGCCCTTTGGCTGGGGAAGTGTCGGACGCGGTGGTACGTTACTTAAGCACACGGTGGGCTGTCAAGGAAGCGGCCTACAAAGCTCTTTTTCCGCACCATCTTCTTACGTGGAAAGAAGTGGCCGTGGTTAAGCGAGGCAGTAAGTTTTATAGTTACAAGAATGGGGAAGAGGGAATTATTCTAGATTATTGGGCATGTTGAAGTGGTAAGCATCATTATCTCACCATGTTAGCCGTGACTCTATGGGTGATGGGTTTACATCCACTAACTCCACAGCCAAGAATGGAGTTTTCTACTTCTTTTTATGTATGAATCCAGAAAAACCATATATCGTTATTAATGACGCCAACGGGATAAGTAATGTATACCAAGGACATTTATCCTTATCTCACGAGGGCGATTTACTGGTCGCACAGGTCCTTTTCGAAAAGCAAGAATCCTAGAAAGTAGTTGGAGATTGTTAAAATACCTGAGTTTTTACACTTTTCCCTCTTGTGTTATTCTAATAAAAGCTATCGCGTCACTAATTCTCTTTTTGCTGACAATATGAATGGGGTCGGCCAAATGTTGTATCTGTACGAAGGAAGCTAGGATATTATTGATTATTATTAGTGACGGTGTACTGCACCAATAAACGCTGAACAGTCGGGATTTTACAATGACACCCTACAACACTGCTCACTCGAACTGTACAACTAGCCTGCACTTCCTCCTAACAGCGCTCGCAAAGTAGGCGTGGAAAGTTCATGGCAAGCCTTAACTACCCAATAGGTTTCCCAGTAATGAAGTTTTCCATGGTCCCGATTGTGGCCGAAATGTTCCTTTGCTTTTGTTTTAAAATTCTTTAATTGGTGCAGTTTACCCCGATTTTCTACTTGCTTTGCATTTATTTCCTTAATTTACCCGTTTGTATTTTACTAATTATGACCGAGCACACCCATTCTAACACGGAATCCGTCCTTCCAGTTCCGGACATGGCAGAGACCAAACCTAAGCCTAACGTGAAGAGCAACGATGCTGTAGAAGAATCGAGCTCGGCTCCGCTGTCTAAAAATGCCCGAAAGCGTCTGCTCAAGGCCCAACAGCGGGAAGCCCGTCAAGAAGAACGCAAGGCTTTTTTCCGGGCACAACGCAAAGCGCGCAAGGTGAGGAAGCGGAACCTTATTGCTAGCGGGGCTATACCCCCACCACCGCCTCGGAAACAAAAATTTGGGGGTGTCCAAACGGATATTACGGTTATATTGGATATGGCCTTTGATCATCTTATGACGGAAAAAGTAGGTTTATTATTTATAGAGTCGAGTTTAAACGGTCACTTTGGTTATTTATGACATAGGGGAGAACCATAGGGGTCTGTATATACAGTAAAAAACAATGTACTGGTTTGCAATTATAGGACTAACTTAGGCATATCACTGTTTAAAAAAACGATCCGATATTTCTGTCTCTCTACTGGTCACTCTGGGTTGACTTTATTTTTTATTGCACAGGAAATTATCTCCATCGCCAGCCAGGTAACCCGCTGTTACTCAGTCAATCGGACCGCCGAGAAGATGGTAAATCTAATGGCCACGGATTTCGGAGGTCGGGCAAAGGAACGATTAGAAGCAGCCAATGACGCCAAAGACTGGAAAGGGTTTACTTTTGAGGAAAAGGGTTACCTGGACCTGTTCCCCAAGGATCGGCTGGTATATCTCACTGCCGATTCGGACAATGTGCTAGAGACGTTGAAGGACGATAAAATTTATATTTTGGGTACCTTTGTGGACCGTAATCGGCACAAGGGATTAACGTACCAGAAAGCCCAAGAGCAGGGTATTGCGACGGCCCAACTCCCCATTGGTAACTACCTGAAACTTACCACACGTAAGGTGTTGACTGTTAATCAAGGTAAACAAACTCTCTGATCCACTTCTCCAATAATTCTTAGGGCTGTGATTATTCCCGTAGATCGAACCGCTAATTTTTTGTAGAGCCTGTGTCGCTACTGCACAAGTCTATTAACCCTGAGCTTTTTCTGTTTTTTTTTACTTACTCTTACAATATATCTACTGCTGCGGTAATCTGCTGTCTGAAAAATTCGGATTCGGGAACAGTCCTGGAGATTATGCTCTTGTACTTGGAAACCGGTGACTGGGAAAAGGCCATAGTACAATTCATTCCTCCCCGTAAGCTTGTGACGGCGAAATCCGCCGAACCATCCGTTCCCGCCGATGTCACTTCCATAGTGACTAGCGAAGCACCATCCAAAGATAAAATCGCATCTCCAGTGAGTAATTCGTAACATAGTCATTTATCCTGACTATGATTTGGTCGAGGGGGCTTTGTGTATATTTTCCCTTACCTTTCCCGAATATAAACCTATTGATTTCAACCATAACCGTCCATAAAACCAATTTCAATCTACCAATGTTTTACTCTACCAGATTTCAGCAGTAACCATTTTATCCTGAATGCAATTTCTATGTAAAACGGCAAGGGGAGGTTTATAACCCAGTAGATACAGGGGCACTATGAAGATTTAAATTTAATCACTGCAAGTGAACCATCACCCTGTCATTTTCCGCAGCCAAAATTTTGTCACTACAGTATTGGTAAATTGCGAGCACATTTTATTTTTACCAGCCGTTGGACTGGGGCACCGGGTACCATCACCTTTTTCTTTTAGACCATCTGGGTACTTTTTTTCGTGTGTATAGCGATTTCGAGCAAAAGGATGACAATTACAATTTAACCAATAGGATTTTGTTAGAGATATATTTAATGCTGATATATTATTCCTTGTATAGTGGAAAAAAACTTTACCCTAAGGTTTGTTGCGCTATGAAATAAAATATATCTTGATAACTTACCTAGATACCCATTTTAGTACCTCTGCGATAATGGAGTCGGAAAATCACGATTGAGGCTGTGACTGAAAACGATTCTTGCGTTGGCGCTTAGTAGTGCTGGCCTTGAATTTTGCAGGTGATGGATTGCCAGTGTCGTCCTTCGGTTGTGTACGCTGAAAACATTCTGGAATCTCGCCGGTCTCCCAGAGACCAAAGAGGGTATGCCTGAAATTGAGCACAGCAGCAAGAACCTGATTCCACAGTCAGTGACGAGAAAAGTCCTTGTAGTTTTCCATAGGCTTCAATCATTTTCGGTTTTCATACCTTAGAAGCCCATGACATTTTACTACAGGTATCTTCTCTTACTGCTGCAAGAGGATTCAGGCCACTGGTGCAAAGGGGCGCCCCAATAAAACAATAGAGACGCGAGTAGGTAAACAATTCTCTTTAATTCAACAAGCACGTTTTTTATTCATGAGGGACTTGAGTTTCCCTGACACTGACTCCTTTATATAATAAAGTAATGGCATAGTAAAATAGAGCATTTCAACACCAAAATGAAAACAATTTCAGAGGGTTATGCTAGTCCATTGGCTCAAGATTGGGAACACAAGCCAAAAGGGAGGTGTTATACCATCATTCGGGATGCCCTGACTTGTGGCCATCAAATCAGCTTCATCTTGAAGGAGCTGGTTATTCTCACTGTGAGGATGTAACCTCCAGCTCCTATTTCAGTAATATGGAATTCTTTTTTCATCACTATAGCATTCTGGTGCAAAGTTGTACGAATTACGAAATAACCAATAGCATTTTGCGAGACCCATTGCGCTGGCGGATTTTTCGCTATTTAGTCGAAAAAATTACCCATCTGGTTTTATCTTGTTCAATTTCTTTCCTTTCACTCCTCATTATGCTATAAGCCAGCGCTGTAGTTACCAACCTGTGTACGACTCGCAATGACTATGACTTTTGTGCTGCCGTCCCAGACTTTCCGTTCAAATGCTACCAGGTACTGTACATTTCCTCCGATTAAAAGAAAGGGCAATGGGCAGTAACCTCCTCATGACTCGGGCTATTTGGTCCAAAATTGACCATGACTTGAGTTGCAGTGGTAGCCACTGACTTTGAAAATATGATGCAGCTGTATCGACTCTGCTTATCTACACATGTGGAGAGACAGCCCAAGTCAGCTCACTATCCAATGGTCATTCTAACCCAGACAATGTACATTATTGTTTTTTTCATGAATCTTTTGGTACTGGTCGTCTTATTGCCATGTACTTCCCTGGGGTTAATGGATCAGACACTCCCCACTCCATTGGAAGCGATCGCCACTCGGCCTTGCGTTGGGTTCCCCCACGAAAATTCGGTTCAGTTCGGTGATTAGGTAAGCCGGGAATAATAAACGAATATACTTGCAAAATTTGGTGCTATGTCATTGGTTTATTAATTTTACACAGAGGAATGAAATTTGAGACTAACAGCCCATCCAACCCTCACCCTTGGCTATTTACATATTGACTGGAATAACGTTATCCTTTCACACATTTGTTTTTCGACGGATATACTGGTATCACATACACAGGCCTTCAAAGATTACACCTCTCTCCGCGATTGGTTCGACTGGATTATCCTATACACTCTATCACACCAGTCCTTACGGGTACCAAAAAGCTGAGAGTAGCGGGCCAAACGCCCCGCCGGGTAATGAATCTAGAGACTCACGGGCGGATTTCTTTAAAACGCTAGCAGCTGCTCCTAAAGAACCTTCCTTTATGGAAAAAACGAAAAAATTATTTCGTTTTTACTGGAATGGAATCAAACAAATCCAACGGAACCGTGTCACTGCTAAACAACTCACCCAGAAAATGAACCGTGGGGAAGCCTTGTTACGTTCCGAATTTCTCTTGATTCACCGTGCGTCTAGTGACGTTAAGAAGGTCATCCCGTTTGTCGTGGTGGCCATTATTCTGCCGGAACTTTTGCCCTTTTTGCTGGTGTTTGCCCCGGGGATGTTTCCTAGCACGTGTGTGACCGAAGAGCAACTCGTCAAAAAACGTAAATCGGCCAAAGAGGCCCGTCAAGTCATCCACGATGCGGTCGTCAAGGCTTCGGGTGAAAATAGTGGGGTAAGTGCACTCAGGTTAGGGAGAATGCAGCGGAATTTTGGACAGGGCTGATGGTGCTAAAGAGTAGGATAATCAATCAGAACGTACGCTGAGTGAAGAAAGTAGTAAAGTATGAAAGTGGATAGAACTCACGACTACGGTTCATCGCTTTTTTTAATTTACTTGAATGTTTTGTACTCACCATATCGTTTTTTTACACATCAATATTCTTGAACTTGCCGTGTACATGTCTCTTTTTTACCCTGGGTTCAACAGCTCACGGTAAACCAGTTTGTCAATCTCCCCAATATCATTCGACTGGCGGACACATATCAATGGGACCTAGATATTCATAACCTGGACAAGCCGGCACTTAAAAACTTTGGCCGATTTCTCGGCATTGGGTCAGTTGGAATGAAACATAGACTTCGGGATAAATTAGCACGTCATTTGGATTTTCTGCGGGAAGATGATAAGGTAAGTCTACTTTTAGTCTCTCCCTTGAGATTTATGTCACCCTCCTTTCTGCTTCGTCAAATAGTGTGATGAGATTATGAAAGGACTAAAAGTGGGTATGCTATACGTTATGTGTTTTTTTGCTTAGGGTCCTGGGGAGCTAACAAACTGTTGGGATATTATGGAGGAATTGACTCTGGCGATATTCTACGGAACGGTTTCATAGATGATTCGAAAGGAAGGCGTTGAAACGCTTAGTGCTCCGGAACTACACGAAGCGTGTGAAGCGCGTGGCATGTAAGTTGAAAACCTAGTTAAATTGGAACCCTATCACCTAAATAGCACTTCCTATTTTGGACTGACGATGGTGATTGCAGTAAGGAGTGTAAAATATCACTGAACGAAACCCTGCCTTACGAAGTTTCCCGTGTGAACATATTGATCTGGTATCAGAAAAAGTTCAATAGTAATGGTTTCTGTACTAATCTACACAATGCCATGTATTCTATATTATGCAATGGATACTACGTGACTGCTTTTTGCATTGGTGGGAAATCAGTTCAACTTATGACCAAGCGGATGACTACCTCCGCCTGCTTCTACTGCAGTCCATTCGTCTAAATTTACTAGTGGACCCTCGCCCGATTCCCCCTGTCATGGTGTACACCACGCGCATCTTTTTGCTCAATAGCAAAGTGCGAATGTAAGCCCAATTTTTTTACTTTTACATTGACGTTAAGGGTCCTTAGATTACTTTATAATGAAGTGTAAAAGTACAAGATTGAGTGGACGTAGTGGGGGGGGGATGGCGGCTGTTTTGGATTATTGGCGTAATTTTTTTATAGTCTAGTATTCCTTTCTAGCCTAGCGTCCGTATGTTTCCGATGAAATGCGTGTAACCGTCACATCCGTGTGTACTAGACCCTATAAAATGACTTGGCCATTTTATCATCAACCATTAACAGAGCTCCGCTTCCAAGAGTAGAAAGATCGCATTTACTAGTGAAAACCAAATGATAAAACAGTAACAGTATATATTTAACTTGAATCAATCACTCTTGTCACACCTACACTTAAATTGATAACGGCTGGTATAAGAAAATCGTAGGCACGGTATTACACTTTGGTTATATTACCTGTTGACTCTACTTGCCATTAGTAGCAGAATCTCACGTAAGACTGAAGGGAAGGATGGTAGTCATTTCATTTCTAAATATGCCAGCTGGTGGCGTTTGTTTTGTTTTTCACATATGCGGAAAACATATAAGCTAAATAGTTACAAAACATCAAAGAAATAGCCGAACCAGCCGTTCCAATGAACTCATCTGAGATATTCACTCTCAGATACACCACAAATTCCCAAGAATAAGAACAGCCCCTAACAGTCCACCGATTATAACGAGCGTTAGGTATACCAATTGGGAATTCGTTGTGACTATTCACAAAGAGGACCTCCCATTAGTGCACTTGGTTTAGTGATTAATAGAGTGTGAAGGTTGACAATACCTAAATTGGGAGGTGGGTCATGTGGTCGTTGCTCAATCACCCAGATGGCCCAGTAAGGTACGCGATCTGCGCATTGCATGGCGATATTGAGGGGTTACTTTACCACCGTTTACATAATTGTGACGGCGGTTTCACAGTTGTCATGCGAATCGCATATTGCCGAATAGTGGAGGTAGATGGGCATAGTAGGAGAGCTATATATAATTAATACTTTTTAATTGGCTGGGTTCGAAAAAGAAACTTATTACAAAACTCCCCAATTGCCGTGTAACACTAATAGCCGTAGAGTGGACGTGTGTAAATTGCTTATAATAACGATCACCCTAGCGTATTGAGTATGCATGAAAGAGCACATCGTGTTATCGTTGGTTAGAAAGTAGTTCATTTAATGCAACCTAATATTACCTTTCTATCGTATCTAGCTACAGTGTCAGGACAGACCTTTGAGGACGGCAGTGTGGGAAAATATTTGGGTTGGAAATATAGTGCGACTCTACGTAGAGCCAATCATTTACTCGACGTGTTCGTACACTCGCATACGCTGCTGGTAAGCCCTTTTTCATGTACGGCGTAGTGACTCCTTTGTTGTCACGTTTCCCAACAAGAGAGGTGAAGGGAAACCCGGTTATTTTGTTCAGTGTGAGGCTCGCACTGACAAACGAAGTGAGTGGCTGATGGGTGTGGGATAATTTTTTTTGATGTTCTTCACTTTGAGACTCCGTTCCCTGTAAGGGGAAAAGGGGAGGGAATCCACGTTCGACCAATGCTCTTTGTTAGTAGGAATCAATAAACAAGGCCGATTTCATTGGTATATATATAAACGATATATATTGCCTCTCTCTTTACCTGGTTCCAATATCAATTACGCTCAAGGTGTTTTATGCAAAGGTTCGCTTACCCTCCCACTTATTTGTATTGCTTTCGCGTTGTCTTTTCTATTAACTCGCTGGAGTGTACCCTACTAGAACCGTCTAGCTGTAACTCGTCTCCCAAAAAAAGTTTATTTCGCTGTATTTTATGGCTACGTTGTATTTTCTTTACCTATGGTATACCACTACTATTCCGAGCAACTTCCACCAGCCCATACCACCGTCAACGCGGTAGTCACTCCCTCTCATATACAATCCTTTACTACTTCTCGAGGTTCTACTCGTTAGTCATGGTCAAAAGCTAGTCCTCAGACAACTGTCACTTTTGGAAACGCTTTTTGACTGTTATCCACTACTTACCCCTTGCCTTTGTTATTAGTCTTACTGTAACATAATTGAATGCTGCAAACTCCACCTTACAGTTGGATGTCACTACTGTCGTCGGGTTCATATTAAAACGCCACGCGCTGTTCAAACTCCCATTTGATAGTATCCGTAGGACCCTGTTGTTTTACGACGGCTTGTTTACGAAAAACAAAGTCACCGACGGATTATTATTTGTGTAATAGAACGGAAACGCCTTCTTTTCTATAATCGTAAAAAAAGGAGACAGAGTTGCTGCCCGCTGGTTCGTCGACCACTACCCCTAGTCAAGAGCAGGATCTTTAAAGTGTGAATGTAAGTCAACTTTTGGTATTTATATTATTTTTTTGTTCTTGGACGGTTATATGGATGATTTCTTTTCGACTATATAGAGATTTGGAGCAAAATATTGTACCAACCAACATAACCAATAGGATTTTGTGAGAAACCCATTCAACTTTGGCGGGTTTTTCGCTATATAGTCGAAAAAAAATCACCCATATTGTGTAATCATATACCCATCATGGGCACCGGGTGACTATAGCCCATATCCATTGGCCATAAGGGAGTGAAAGGGCACTGGGTTGGCCATAATTCTACTTCAAAGGAATGGGTACTTTTAAGAACCCCGACCTTGTGGCCTGTGACGTCAGTGTTGTCGGCTCAGGTCACTCAATTTTCGTAACCCTTTTCGCTTCCTTTTGTCGCCCTAGATTAGTGGTAAGCCTTCCCCCTCCGGACTGCTTCTTTTATTAGGAAAGGCCAATAGAGGCTGGGTGCCCTTGCAAAGGGGCGTAGATTGGCTTTACATGGCGGGAAAGGAAACGAGAGTGAAGGTACCGAGCCTAGCACCAATGGGCAGGGTGTGGTCACAGTTATTCATGGTATAAGTACTCTTGTGTGGCCCATCTCTTAAATAGTACGGCGTTGGGCACTTTTATTCTACTCGCTTTCATCTACGTTTCACTTAATTTTTATTTCAACAGTCAGTGCATAGCCAAGCCATATCAATGGCATCGCCGTGGTAACGTTGCATGTCACATTTTTTTTCACAGTCTAAACATTATCGTGCCCCATAGTCCGCCCAGTATTTTTCCCTACCACAATTCCATATGACATAACATATCTGTTTATTGATTTATATTTCTACACTTTCTAACCAATCAGCCCCTATGCAATATTTTACCGTTTGGTTGTGCGTTTATCAATTAATTGTATAGTATACGCTCTATTTAAGACGTAATTCGACTGCAATTCTTGATATTTCCTTTTTTCCTTGCATTTGTTTACGCAGCTTAAAATACATTAACATTCACCTATTTTATACCATCATGCCGTCTCCCAGTACATTCGCTCAAGCCATGGTACCCAAAGGTGCCTCGTTATTACGGGCCTCCCAAGCCAAGATTACCAGACTAAGTCTCGACCACATCTATTCTTTGGGTCGGTATGCGCAAACGGCAAACCATCGTGCTGCTACCCTTAAACTGTCGGCGCAATTCCTGCACCGAGAGTTACCAGCAAGGCTCTATCAAAACGTGACGTTACTCCAGGCAAACAAGTGGCAATCCGTAGTAGAGCAATCTCCCATCCTACAATCCCTGGGGGAGCGTTTCGTGGATGACATTTATCTTGTCACTGGTTCGGAAAGTCCTGAGAGTGGGGCCACACTAGCCAAATTTTTGGACACGGTACGCCGGCTTCAATACCGTCACTGGGACCACATGGTTTTGGCCCGTCCAGGGGTGCAGCAACTGGTGGATCAAGCTCACAAAAAGCAATCTCGCAATTTTCACCCTCATTCTTACCTTAGTCGTCACAACAGAGAATTGGAGACTTTGGTCAATGAATTCTTCGACACACTGTATACGATTAGTTTCGGCAACCAATTTCTCATGAGTGAGTATACCTTTCTGGCCGAACATGGTCGTAATCTCGTGCAGCGTACCCGGCCAACCCAGGTGGTGGAACAGGTCATTACACAGGTGAAACGAGCGGGGATTCAATTGCTCCAGGTGATGCTGGACAGTGGAACGTCTAAGCGGTCACCAGCCCACCAGCTGGCCCAACTGATGCCGGAAATTAAAGTCGTAGGGTGTAACCCAAACCTCTCCATTTTACACATTGAACCGTATGTGGCCAGCATTTTGTACACGCTATTGTTCAACTCTCTCCACACCACCCTCCGTCGACACTGCACTCAGTTCATGAACCAGATGACCACAGCGTCGTTGGATACCACAGTGCATTATCCGAAACCACCCGCCATTACCGTCACCGTGATCGGGGGATCGGAAGACGTGTGTTTCAAGGTATCCGACGAAGGGGGCGGTATCTCACTGTCTAAGATGGGCCGGATTTGGGACCATGTAAAGGAGACGTCTGTAGTCACTACCGCAGCGAACCATTCCTCGTCGTCAACCATGGAATCCCCTTATCACTCACTGTCCAAACTGGCCCAACCCCCATCATTGTCTTCCATACCGTTCTGGAATAATGACTCCTTTGACCTCCCCTTGGCCCGACTAGTGGCCCGTTACTTTGGGGGTGACCTATCCCTAGTGTCAATGGAAGGTCACGGCACTGACGCCTATCTTCATCTGTTACGAAGGAAATCGCTGACAGAAACCCTCCCGGAACTGTATTCTACCGCTATGGTTTCAGCACATAGTACCTGACCTGTGGCGGACGATATTCTGGCTCGCCAAGCTGTCAAAGTTACCGTTTAAAGTTTGTAGTCGTCAACATTGTAGAAATGTTTTTTTTATTTACCGAGTCATTATTCAACTCCCTGCGGGCATTTGTACTGCACATGTTACATTAATGGAGGCCTGGCACTACCGAGTTGTTAACAGAAAAACATACATCTACACTGTCATGTGCGGGGCCCGAATATTAAAATGAAATAAAATTTACCTAAAAAAGAAAGCGGAGAGGTACTGGTTCACCTTTATTAAAACTCCCCAAAAAGATAGATAAATAAGCTTACTCAGTCAGCCACAGGTTTATATACTTGGCGAGATGCGTCCATTATGTGATGAGCAATACCAGCGGTATGTACTCAATAACGCTTAGGGTGCTGTGTCAGACTACGAACTAGTGTAGCGTAAAATGGCACAGTGAATTCTTATTGGTGCTATTTAGGTTGATAGTGGGTCCGAAATGGCCCATTCCTTGAGCAGGGAGCTCCACTACAGGCAGTGAGTCCAAGAATTCCGCGATGTCATTGGCATTACCTTTCGTTGACTTGGTCAGCTTTAGTAGCCGTGTTAAAAAGGGAATGGACCCCAGAGTAGTTTATAATAAAGACACTCGGTTAGGTGGTTCCTGAACGACCCTATATCACACCTTGCGCAGTTCCTAGGGCCATCAGGAAATGCATCTGGTAGCCAATTCATGACGAGGACTCTGGGATTCCTGGGTAGTGCAAGTATCACGGGCTGGTCCTTGTATCGGGTCACTTTTGTCGCCACGAAGCCCATGGTAATCAAGTAGGTGTTTGATTTTGTCTAGTTCGTCTTTTCGGGAACCCCTTCATGACATTGATGACAGATTGGTGATATGCAACTGCTCGGACTCGATTGGCCTGCCAGTACCATCTAGGAGGCCCACGATGTGGTGGTCAGCCCATAAGTCCTGCTTCCATATGGTGTATTCCGATATGAGTTTGTATCATCGGAATCCCATCGCAGATAGATCACTGAGCAGTATGATGTCCACCATAGATGTGTTCTTTGGGAAGCTGAATAGGGAACGAAGGATTTGTGCCTGGGCCCTTCCCAATTGGCAGATGGTAGCTGGCCACCTTAGTGATGGTGATGGGGGGATTATGGCCATCCTGTATTCGAGTGACAGCCTGAGGAATGACTTGTACAGTTGAGTAACCCGGTTAAGACGTTGTGATCGGACTATTCCCTTTTTGTAGATTGGCACAAGATGGCCCCATTCTATTCTCGGAGAGTAGAGCTGAGGTGCTAGCACACTTAGTAAAGTAGTAACAAAATATTCTCTGTATGGCAGGAGGCTCGGATTGCTTCGACTGATACCTCAATGACTCCAGCTACTTTACTCTTTCCGCGGTGGTGGAGTGCAGTGCTCAGACAGTCCGCAGCGTAGGGAGGGGGTTTGTCTCATCGCGTGTGGACGGTTGATTCTTTCGTACGCCAGTGGTCAAAAAGGTGTCCCAAAGTGTTTCGATTCACAGTCTTCTCCAAGTGGTGTGCGATAGCGTCAGCCGGTCAGCTATCCGCCGCACCGACACCCGATGCGTCAACATTATGCGTGCTGTGCTTATTGTTGGCTAAAAGGTAAAGTCGGTGTCGATTATAGTGGGGTATAGTCAGCCTCTTTGAGGCCAATTCTCACCGTGCATTTCTGTCACTTTGTAGTAACCTGTATTTTTCTATCTTTTATCGATGAGCCGAGCAAATTCAAGTATCCGTGATTTATCATGAAACAGCGTGCTTTTAACAACTTTTACTTTATGAATGTCTGTCGCTGGGGGGCATGGCGTGTGTCGCTCGCGGGATGGGAGGTAACTAGACTAAACTGCGTAAGGAATGCTTCACTTATAACTATTGGGAAATGGGTAGGACAAGACAACTGAACGCTGGGCGAGACACTTGGAACATAAAGAAATACAGCGGTGCAAAATGAAGGTGGAGAGTCCAATCTCAGTCAGGCTCACTCGGTTTTTGCTGTGTCCATGTAGGTATCGAGGTCGTTGTCGAGCTTCGACTTAGCGGTAGTGTCGTCCTTGAACATGTAACTATCAAGTTGAGCGTCGAGATCTTCTTTGGTAGTTGCTTTCGGCTTATCATTGGTTTTACGCGATTTCTTCTGGGTTCTAGACCGGGACTGGGACTGGGGCCCTTTCTTGCCCGCCTTGGCTTTCAAAGGGCTAGACTTTTTGATGGAAGAACGGGTTGACTTGGTCTTGTGAGAACTACCCACGATACCGACCGAGTTCTTGCTGGACGTTGAGGACTGTTGACGCCGACTAGATGTACGGTTAGACGCCGGAGGCGACGCGTTACTTCGAAGATGTTTCGCAATTACATTGAGCAACTCTTGGGAGGTGGGTCCTACGGTGTCACTGCCTTTCTTCATGATGGATACGACGTTATTATATAAAGGCTGGCGGTTTATGATAAGTGTCAATCTGCACCAGTTTCGGGAAAAGAAGGTGATGAAGACAATGAACTAGTGTAAATGTTTTCGAAATTAACTACAGGAGAGGAACGTAATGGAACAATATTGATAATTGGCTAGTAAAACCAAACAATACGGCACGAGAGCACTAGTAAAAATAAAGCAATGAGACTATCTATTTATCGTCGTATACATAAATCAACGAACGTAACCAAAAACCGAACAACACTGCAGGGGGGGGAGGGGGATATACTTTTAATACTAGTGGTAGGGTTATTAAGCGCGCCGATTTTTATCTTTATGGAAAGCAGTGAAAAACGAACGAGTTCTCACTGCGTTGTTACTATAAGAGGCAACAGCCATCGCTAACAAAGACTTCAGAACTTCTTCAGAAATTACATATTTGGTTTGGGCGTTTTTTACTTACGGTTTGTTTATATAAGGTTTACCAAGGTACATTGTTCCTGGTACAAGCCAAAACAATCGGACTTTGTATTATCGTTTTTCCTTTTACTCCAAACAATAAACGGTAAACAATGACTACTACACTAAGGGTGGTCAGGAGGGAAAGAGTCATGAACTTATCCTCAGGGGCTCCCAACATTGCATAGAAATATTAACACGAAGCGACATCCATAGCACTGCAGTGAACAACAATATACCCGCGTGGCACTGCCAGACAAGATTGCCCTCACACGCCAAGCCAGTAGCGGAATATCACCCCACAGGGCCTTCGCACCGCGGCATCCGCGGTTAAAAATTCATGCACAGTTGGGTCAAGAGGCAATCAGTGTCTTGCCAAGTCATTGTGTATTAATCGGGCGTATTCATTCCAACCCTCACTTTAAAGACACCTGGGTTACCTCCGCCTGACCTTATGTGGGTAACGCAATAGCACCATTTCTCTATCTGTCCTTTTTTTTGCTACTCTTATTCAGGATATTATCCTTTAACTCTACGCAATATAGCTCTTAATCATGAGGACAACGTTTTGTTTAATTCTATGCTTTTGGTTTGGTAAGTGACCGAATGTATTACACTTGTTTATTCTTGTTGGATATAGTTTGTCGTCAGGTCTCAGCTTCACCAGTTTAAATACTGGCGAGTGACTCCAGTTGAACGGGACGGCTGTCCAGTGGTGTTTATATCCATGTTACCGTTCATGGAATGATCAGGTTCAATCCCTGTGTACGTTGGCGCTTGTATCATTGTTCGCTTTAGTCTAACTGTCTATTTCTCCACACATTGCCTTGCATTATGTACGCCCCATAAACGAATTGAAAACAAATTGACGACATGTACCCATGGTTTGGTGGCGGGAAATTCCTTGCTATAACCTAAATAGTAGACATAGCTCAATGCCGTACTCACTCGGATTCCATACGACAATTAGCCCGTTATGAATTTCCCGGCGCCATAAGTTACACCGTGTATCCCCGGAAAACGTCCCAAAATCGAGTTCGTGGTGACCTGACACGTCGGTCTCTGGGTTATGACCCAGAGGTGAACGCCCAACTTATTCTTATCGATCCCCCAGATATCCATCACGATGATATATTCCAGCTGGAATTCCGGGCATTCAATGCTACCTTCCGTATGTTATTGGAACCTAATCTACATCTGTTGCACCCTGAAGCGACCTTGGTTACTTCGGCCACCCACCAGGGGAAGATGAACACCGAACGGCAATCAGTGGACCGTAGTCAGTTCAAGATTTATAAAGGATCGGTGGTACGTTTGGGAGACTTTACTGAAGATGCTCCATTACAACCCTCGTTTGGATCTGTATCGCATCGGCTGTTTCATCATTATGGGCAACACCCTCTTCGGTCTGAACCTCTAGGGTTTAGTAATCCATCGATACCTGGGGATGCCCGTTTCACTATTTACGAAACCGACGAAAGTGGTAAACCCGTTCTCAACGGATCCTTTCGGTTAATGGACGAAACATACTTTATTAAACCCATCGAGGTATACGAAGAAACAAAGCGGGATGATGACCCCACCGTGACCTCTCCCTTTTTAAGGAACCCCACCCACCGCCAGACCAAAATGATCATCTACCGTAGTTCGGATTACGCCGCCCACCACTTCCCACGAACACGGCAGGACACTTCCCAGGACTTGGAATTTCTGCTTCATAAACGAGATCTCCCGTCAGCGTTTGCTCCCCCAGTCGAGTCTCGCTGCGCTGCTCTTAATTTACCACCCAATCAGGACCCTGCCTCGGCGGTCGTGGCCCGTCATTTTGATAATCAGCGTCTGCCAGAGCACTTGTCCATGCCAGCCGTTCCCTGGTACGAACTAGGTGGCCTCGATCGACGCAGTTTCCCTGCCGATTTATTGCGACGTGACACCGATATGCAAACTTGTCCGGGTAACCGCCGAATTGTATACTTTGGAGTGGCCGCGGATTGTACCTATGTCAATGCGTACCAAACTCCCGATAAAACCCGTGCCCAAATTCTGAGTGACTGGAACCAGGCCTCGGCTGTATACGAGCGCCAGTTCAACGTAATGCTGGGGGTCATCGAAATTCAACTTCAAGACGGGGGATGTCCAACTACGCCGGATAATAAAGTACGTTGGAACCAGGCCTGCTCCCAGGACTACTCCATCGAGTCCCGCCTGAGTGATTTTAGTTACTGGCGTGGTCAGAAGGGCAAGGACAACGCCGGTCTGTGGCATCTTATGACCAACTGTGCGTCGGGGTCCGAAGTGGGAATCGCCTGGTTGGCCAAACTTTGCGTTACCGAGGTTACCACCCAGAACATGGATGGGGTAAGCACATACGTCACGGGGACCGCGGTGTCGGCCATCAGCCGGGACGAATGGCAAGTAGTGGCCCACGAAATTGGCCATAATTTCGGGGCATCCCACGACTGCGACGATAGAACTTGTCCCTGTTTGGAAGAACAAGGGTGTAGTTGTTGTCCGTGTAAGGATCAGTGCAGTTGTGATGCCAATTATATTATGAACCCCAGTAATCCTACAAAGACTGACACATTTAGTCCCTGCTCGGTGGACAGTATGTGTAGCACCATTGCTAGCATGGGTCATTGTCTCCAGGAGCCAGGGAATCAGACTGTTTTGGATAGCTCCATGTGTGGCAATGGTATTAAGGAGAAAGGCGAGGAATGTGATTGTGGTACCCCGGACGAGTGCGAAAAGGATTCGTGTTGTGACGGTACCACCTGTAAACTCAAGCCCGATGCCAAATGCAGTGACAAGAATGACCTCTGTTGTCAGAACTGTCAGATCAAGGTGGCCAACACCCTTTGTCGTACCAAGTATTCCGAGTGTGATACCGAAGAGGTCTGCGATGGGGTGAGCGCCGATTGTCCCAGCGACACACGGATCCCTGACGGTACTGCTTGTGGAGCGGAAGGTCAGAATTTGGAGTGCGCCAGTGGGCAGTGCACCTCCCGCGATGCTCAGTGTGTGGCCCGTGGAGGCAGTCTAAACATCAAAGAACGGTGCACTTTGAACATTGGAGCCGACCCCTGTGATATGCAATGCAACGACCCGCAGAACTCGATGGCATGTATCTTTTTGTCGGGAAGTTTCGTCGACGGAACCACCTGCGGTTGGCATTCTAAATGCCGAGAAGGAAAGTGCAAAGGTGATAATGGCTTTTACGATTTTCTCCTATTGTTCCAACGTAACTTAGCGGTATCAATCCCCGTCACCATCGCCATTGTTATTATTATAGTGGGGATCATTGGTACCCTATGTTGTCGGTGTTGTAACCGTAGTTTTCTTTTTGCCAAAAGACTGGGTCGGAAATCTCCGGCCAATAGTGGAACGGCATCGATGGAACCTACAATGCAGGTCGCTTCGGCGGGCAGCGGAACCAGTCGTAATTTACCTTTTCTTCCCTTTGGCAACGCACCCAACTCAAGCCAAGGTTATACTAATATTCCCGAGCCCGCTGTGAGTCCTCCCAATAATGCCCACTTTGTGGACCCTACACCTTACAATTGTCCTTCGGCCGTACAATCTGGTTTCGTGGGGGGTGAACGCGGGCACATGAGTTCGACTGGTAATTCGTTTCATTCGCATCCTGGCGCACAGTATCCTGATGAGCTTGCGTATACCTTGCCAGGAGAGAATTTCCCAATGCAACCGATGCGGGGCTCTGAATTACGCTAAATTTGATCAACGACGAGAATTACACCCCTTGTCATTGCAGACTAGTCACTCTTTGTGGTCCTGTATGAAAATTCCCATGGATAAATAGCGCTTACTAAAAATAAATATTACCACCTGTCACCACGTAGCAAAAGGACTGCAGCGTATGCAATTACTGTTATGTCACCAATTGGCCCTTCCAACCTGTGGCCTTTGTAGATCTTGCTTTTCTGCTACTAAAACCCTGTCGATTTAATCGATAATTGTTTAATATGGGTGATTTTTTTTCGACCATACAGAGATTCGGAGCTAAAAATGTACCAACAATAGCGTAGCCAATAGGGTTTAGTGAGAGACCCATTCAACTTCGGCGGATTTTTCGCTATATAGTCGAAAAATAACTACTCATATAGTATGCCAAATACACCATTGGAGGGCTTAACCTATTTTCTTAAACACAATGTCACTAAGGTAAGGCATCAATGGTGGGCTTCGTACTGGTATGTATAACAAGACTCCTAGTGACCTTATTTCTAGCTGGAAAGTACGAATTGGAGTGTAAACATACAACATAATGCTGTGAAAATGGCTCGGATATCATTCACAGTCCTGTGAGAAGCGTAAAAATAGATATTACAGAATTTCCTAAGAGGACAAAAAGGAGGATGGGAGAGTGTCGTCATCTGGAAAATGCTTTTGAAATATGTCACACTCAAGACGGAAAACTCGTTTTCGGACACGGATAAACCTTACGAATCACACAAGTGCACGAATGTACCAAAAGTATTGGTGGCAAAGTTGAGGCCGGATTTGCCAGTGTGGAGAAGGTAAATTACCATAACAATTTGGGATAGTACACAAAGCCATGCAGTGATGTAGCACTCCTCGCTCGGTCAATCATTCATATTACAATGGACTATCCTCTACTTGATGACTTGGTCTGGAATAATGCCCCAGTTGGGATTGTGCAATTTCAAAAGTTAACACCACTCATGTCATCTTCCCTCGTGGAGTTACCAAACCCTCTTAGACCACCGTCGGCTACAAAAAAAAGGAGAGTTCGGCATTCATCAGGCTCACGCCTGGGACTTAGCGCGCCGCTCCAAGTATTCGAGACCCAACACTTTGACCAGCAGTTCTACAGAGGACATGATAAGCGACAATTCCATGCTGTCTGCATCATTATTACTCGCAAGCCAAGTATTCAAATTAAAAGCCTGGGATAGCGTAGTCACCGTGAGGTCATGAACGACGTCATACAAAACTCCGAGGATAACCACCAGAGTAGATCCACTCATAGTGTAGGAATCGGCATAGGGCTGTAAAACGAGCACCAGGGGGGAGTTTTTGATCCGATGTTGGGTCCGGTAGCTGTCGATGGACTCAGCGGAAACGTGACGTTGGACGGCCAAAATATCCCCAAAGTCGTGTTCGGCCACTTTGGATATAATTTTCTAGATACACCCCCATAAATACAAATCCCAGAAATTATAGCAAGTACATACAAATCAAACATACTTTTAGATTCGTACCGTAGTTATTCTCACCCATAAGGCCAAGGAAACGCAAATATCAAGGATGATTATACCGTTGTCATTGGCGGGCTAATGAATTATACAGACTTACCTGAGCCACAGCGGAACCGGAATGTAACCCCTTGGGCAAGTTCAGTGTTTCACCCCGTTTGACATGGTACAGGGACATATTCAAGAAATACCGAGACGGTTGACAAAGCACTTCCACAGATTTATCAATCTCCATCATATTCTCCATGCCTCGGTGCACCATGTTGTCTAACCCATGCTCCATCCCCATATTGATAGCGGAGTGCACTTGGAACATTTCGTGATGTTCGATTGGCGGGGCAATACTATCAATGACCGAGCTGATGCCCTGACGAAGGTTGGATCCCAGCCGAGTCAAGTGCGCCCCCCAAGTGAGATCCTGGTCATCGTCGGCATTCGGACTGGACAGTTCAGTCCCCGAGGCACCACGTGGGAACGGAGTGTCATGATGAGTACGATGCCGAAACAAGTGATGGGTAGTACCCCTTACGCCGGTCGAGTGTTTGTTAGTTGTACCAGTTTCAAGTTGTCGCTCGTCGACCTGTCCTTCGTCACTGGCCAGTTGGTGGTGGGTCATAACCTCACCCATGTTGGCCGTTTGGGTCCGTCTCAACGTGGTGTCCGGAAAACGAGGTCCGGACTCTTCACTTCTTGGCGGTTGGCCTGTTGGGGAGATGCTATGTATCTCACTTGCCATGTTGGAGGTCTCAGGGGTGGTTGGTTTGGACCCTTCGGGGCGATTCGCTTCAAGCTTAGCCGGAGAAGGCCGACTGGGCTCCTTGCGGTCAGCCGGGGGGCTGCCCAATAGGGCGTGACCGGAATCGTCCAGCTGTAGACTATCCAGGAAACGAAGAGTATCTTCTTTCTTACGATTAGGAGAGTCCGATGTCATAGTATCCTGGGTACGGTAAACAATACACAATAGCGGGGAATAGGAAACGCAGACGTGGTAGGGAATAAAAACGCCGGGGGCAATGTAGTCCAAGAGTGTTGCCAGAGAATAATGTAAGGAATTGGGTAGTATTTTATCGACTCTAGCATTTTGGGAGAAAAAAAACTCCTGAAATAATCACGTGATTTAGACTGGATAAAATTCCGCCCACTTCCTTTTATTTTTAGCAAAGAGAAGAAAAATGCGATACTGTACGCTACCATCGTTTTATTAGTTATTCCTATCATAATACTACTGTTGCCACTTCCATTATTTTTAAACAATTTTCTTTTTACATGCTATCTCACTTTTAAATGAGGTTTTGCCTTTTTTTTTATAAAATTTTTGAAAGGAGATTTTTCTTAAAGAACCCTAAATTTTGCTATTCAATAGGACTATTCACTCATACCCACTCCTATTCACTCACACCCAGTCCAATTCACTACTTTTACTCAATTGTACAATTCACTTGTAACATTTCATTAAAATATTCACCATACCTATAAATTTGGAAACCATTATTTCCATGTTCCAGTTTCTTAAGGCTTCACAATCTTTTTTGAGCCAATGAACTGGGCAGTGGGGACTTTGTGGTAAAACCACCTCTAAAGAATGTTTGAGCAACCAGTCTTTTGAAACTGTTTTATTCTTTAAAGGGCTACCAAC
>JAOPJG010000393.1:0-25816 GCA_027478255.1 Dispira simplex | reverse complement strand
AAGGAACTGCGCAAGTAGACCCACCAGGATGGTACGCCAGTTGATCTTAGTGCGGTGGCTAGAGACCAAAACAAGCAGCGCGATAAATATTAACAGACCCGCCAGAGACTGGGCACGCTGCATACGGGTACTGAGTTCAGTTTCCGGGGGTACCAGTACGGTGAGCACATAGCAAGCCAGGGGAGTCAGGACGCCGATGATAAATCGCACCCGAGACGGGATTTTTTGGACGGGTCGGGTAAAGACAGCGCCTATGGCTTTGCCCAGTGGACGTGAAATTAAACTGACGGGAACGTGAGCGAAGAGTAGTTTACCACTGACAAACACGTACAACATGGTAGGAACCAGATAACGTTCGCTATGAAGCACCAGTACGGCGATAAAGAAAGCTGTGAGTAGCAGCCAGATTACCACGTGGATCCAAAGTCGGTAACGAGCGTAAAACTCTGGGGAATCACTGGTATCATGCTGTCGTTCTGTGACTCCATTTTTTTCGTCCAAATTCGTGCAAATCACGATGGAAGGTACGCTGCCATTCGGGGCAGATTTACTGTCTAGTGCAGTTTTGGGGTACCCCAGATCGGAATGGATGTAGACACCTGGTTCTCCATTACCTTCCCACTTAGCTTGGATGCTCAGTGAAGAATCCGAGGAATGAGGCACATGACGCCGGTTCAGAGATGCATCAGGATCGATGGTAGGGGGAAGTCCACCCGGGACGCGTGACCTATCGGCTGGCATTGTGGAATTTCACAGTCACTGTATGATCCCTGGTATGTGCCTTGGTGGTTGTGTGTGGTGGTTTGGTTGGGGAGGCGGTAAAGGCCGAAAAAGTGGTGTTGCGAGTTATCTGACCTTCGGTTTAAGCCGTTGCACTCAGAGGATTAGTCGAAACAAAGTCGCTTTAGGGTTTTTTTTTTTAAAAAATCCAGGCCACTGAGATACCGCACGGAATAATCGTCAGTTTGGAAGCTATTGTAGCCTTTACGGAAAAGTGGTTAATCAAACTCCAAAGGGTATCAATTAAATTACAAAGTGTTGAAAATTGGCACGTAGGAGAATTGTTAGTAAGACGCCGTAGGTACTACAAAAGTATGACAGCAACCCAACGGTAAAACAGTAATAAGGAGGGGGGAACTGGTTGACAAAACTGACCCAGGGACTTCCAACGCAAGGTGCGGTTGGAAAAGACCCATGAAAAACGGAGGACACGCCCTCCTTTTTAAAGATGTCAATGAGGTTACACTAGCCCTGAGGTTTTTTTTGGGGTAGGGGGACGTTTGAGAAAAAAGAAAGAGGGGGAGAGTGGAAGCTGGAAGTGTAGTGCGATAAAAAAACCGTCGCGCCAAACACAAGTCATGATGGAGTAAAAAGAGATGAGTTCATTCGCTAAAAGAGCTCCGTTTCACAATGACTACAAGCCTGTCAATATTTTCAAAGTCCACCAATATTTTAATTATTGGTGAGTATCTGAAGAAGTTGACACAGTGCACTTCAAGGGTCTCCACTTGGCAGCACCGGTCCATCTGAGGAGAGACCTATGAATCAGGCGATACCATATACTGTTGCAGGGAAGTCAAGCGCACCAATAGTGCTGAGAAAAGAGATGTTAATGTATTACCTTTTTCCTCATTGAGTGGTTGAATCCCCCTATATTCTATTTGACATTGCCACTGTACTTCCATCTCCATACATTCTCTTTACATTGACCCATCCACGTTGTGTCACCATAAACGAGCTCACGGCCAATCACCTTATTACATGGAAATGGCCCTGCGAACTTTGCTATACGGAAGAAATAAAAATCAAGTTGGGTTGCTGTGTTTTTATGCCTCTACTAATAAAAATGAACTGTAGTGCGCAAATGGAATGTGTCGGAAAATGAACGGCCCCATCTCCGAGTTTTATCCTTTTCATTAAAAAATTTACCTGAAATGAAGCTTTCGCAAACCATCATCATAGTTGCTAGTAAGAGATAGTAAATTTAAGAGTATTCTTGACTGATCACAACACGGTTAATAATGCAGTTAAAGCCGCCCATGGGATTCTTGATTTACTGACCCATAGTGCAATCGATGCGTGGTGATAAACGTAGCAACAGAGTCAATTTGTCGGACTCGTTATACCAAAATGATAATCATATACTTGGCTACACTATTAACGGGAAAAAAAATAAGCCAGGCAGAATGGCCGCAGAGCAGTGACAAACACGCGTACTCTCCTGTACTTTTTTATATACCTATTCATCCTTCTCAACAATTACGTCGGTTTAGAAATATATGTGGCACTTGTTCTGGAATAAAGCAAGTGCGTATCATCGGGGTAATATACAATGGAGCACGGACACGTGTAGGAACTTTGTCTGGGATTTCTTTTAAATTTAACAAAAGATAAGCAAGTGTTTCTGCTTATCGTTCAGCTGGCAGTCTTCTACTAACCCACTCACAATTGATAAAAATCACTGATAAAAATATAAGGAGAAAAAGAGTTCCGTGGCCTCCGCCTCATACTATTTTGCGCCTGGCGATATACAATGCATGTCAGAAGTGTGTGTGTGGGGGGGAGGTATTTCGCCACCACTGCCAATGCCCCTCGTTTCCTACTTTCCAACTCTGGACAATAAAGAGAAGAAGAATAGAGAAAAAAGCCAACGGAGCATCCCGCAAGGGTACTTTTTCTCTTTCTCCTTTCGCGATACATAGAGCCCTGTTCTCAAACAGGGTTACACATGTGGTAGATGAGCAGTGTGGCCAGAGGTCGTACAACGTCACCCGACATATTCCCTTTTTGGAGCAGCACGGCAAGGCGATAGGGTAGGGAGTAGTCTGGGTCCATGTGCCCTTTTGGCCTCTTTTAATGGCTTTACTACGCCCAACTGATTGGAAAAACGGCCAAAATCCTGGTGTCGTTCGAATGGGGCCATTTTCACCCCGCGAATATCAACCACTGATGCGGGAGTGGGTTCATCGAAAGTAGCCAGGCATAACTTGTCCAAGACAAAGCGACTTCTGCGGTGGATGTTTAGGTTGACTTTGTGGTCAAGTTTAACAGCATTAATCATCCTTGATGAAAGTAGTGAATTGTTTCATGGGGAAAACAGTAAATAAAAATTGAGCTCCGATTTTACCACTAGAAAAGTTTCCCATCTCAGCGTTAGCATTGAGGGATGCTGCGGATATTTTCTGTGGAGTCCATGGCAATTAACGAGCATAAACGTCTGGAGGAACCGAGCAGTTTCTGCTGTAATTTTTTTATTATTTGTTCAAGGGTCGAATGCTAAGAAACTGTTGTGGCAAACATTCCCCAGTTGGAGCTACTTCTTGTTCGTCCGTTTACGTTGTTACGAGAGTTTGAAAAAGTATAAACATCCTTTGTTGTTTTTGTATATGTTTACGGTAGTCGCTGATAATTTGTTTATCGTGGTCGTTCATTTAGGGCATTATGCCCCATTTACCACTTTGCCACACTATACTCTACCGGTTATTGTTCCTCTCCTTCTTGTTTTTACACAGCCTTCTCATTCCACCCGTCAATTTCGCCGATGGAGTCCACGACGGGGGTTACAAGATTAATGACTTCTCCCACCACCGAATTCACACCAGGACCGTTACACGGGTATCTAGTGTGTAGCACCGGACTGAACCTGAGCCAACGTCAAGAATTAGCCCACATTGTCACCTCGCTAGGAGGTCGTTATACGGGCGACTATACCGAAGATGTCAATATACTGGTAGCCGAACGGACAGGTTCAGAAAAGTACAAGTTGGCGGTCCGTGTATGTAAACCCATTGTATTGCCAGGGTGGGCCTACGCCTACCAACATGCTGTGTTGGACGGCGTGACTCTAGATTCGGGTAACGTGCTTGAACAGTTTTTGTTACCACCGTTTGCGGGTTGTCGGGTGCACTTGACGGGTTTCCCACATGCTTTAGTGCGACAGAAAATACAAAATTTGATTATGGAGTATGGGGGTCGGTACGACGAACGCATGTCGGTAAGGTGCACTCATTTGATTGCCCCTGCACCGCAGGGGAACAAGTACAATTTGGCGCAGACGTGTGGTATACACATTGTTAATCTTGACTGGGTTCTAGATAGTGTGAATATGAAGGCATGTGCTGACGAACACTTGTATCCGGTGTTGGCGCCCCAAGACACCAGCGGAGGTGAGAGTAGTAGTATTGCCAAGTTGGGCGCGTTTTGTTTACCTGAACACTTGTCTCCTAATCAATCCGGGGATGGCGGAAATCGACGGCGTCGTCGGTTGCGTTCGGCAGCGAGTTGGGCTGCTACCAATACTTTACAAAGGTCGGCTACCGCACCGGTGTATAATTTGCGTTCGTCCCAAAAACGTGAAAGAATACCACTTCTAAAACGGTCGATTTCTGACCAGGTAGAGGAGCTTCCTTCCGTGAGTGCAACAGGCGGGGATTATATCGACGATGGCCGACCACCAGAGGAAGAATATTCGGATTACGTGGAAGATCCCATCGTGGAAGAGGACGGACGGGACGAACCTGACCTGGAAGCCCCACTTGCTTTACCTCCCCCTGATCAGCCACCCTCTTCTCCTTGGTATTTCAAAAATTGTTACTTTTATTTTGGGGACGGGTTCGGACCGGTACAGTGCAAGCATTTACAGAAAATTGCTACCGAGAACGGAGGTAGAGTGCTCACTCGTTTGCCCGCTCCCAAATTAACCCATTTTGTCGTATTTGGTTGTGACCTAACCGACGGTGACCAACATCAGCTGAACCACAATGTCACCAATTCCTCAGTTAAAATCGTGGAACACCGTTGGTTACGAGAGTGCTACCACCAGCAGAGCAGAGTTTCTGAAATTCCCTACCTGCTAGAATACACAGTTGGTTCAGGAGCTATGACAACCCAAGATGAAAAATGTTTAGGTGTTGGTGGTGCCGCTTCAACGATGGGCACAGAATTACCGGTGGACCACAACGATTCTTCCCCTGGTTCCCTACTTTCCCACCGGCATTCCCATAAGCAACTGGAAGCATTACGGGCCACCATGAACACGCCAACCCCGCTAAACCGCTCCTCGCTTATCCGGTTGTCCTCGAAAAGCAAAAGCGATCGTGTGCCCTACCCGCAACCTAGCGCAGCCCTGGCAACTTTGGAATCATTCCCTAGCCCGGTATCCACGGTGTCAACCCTTCGTCAATCCACAACGTCCCTCGCTGATTTTTCGTCGACATTTCCTGTACCGGTGTCCCGAGTGTCGTGGGGTGTGACAAAGTCGAACGTACCCACTGGGATTACTCGTCCACCTCCTCCCGTACGTGGGAGTGCCCCGGTGGATATTACCCAGGGCCAGGATCAAAGCCAGAATCAGGGTCAGGGATTACATTCCACCCGTAGCGATTTATTCAAAGATCTCATATTTACTGGTTTGGGCTTTTCCCCAGAACACACCCAAGTTCTCCACCGAGTAGTAGAGAAACAAGGTGGGCGGTTCTTCCCATCCCTCATAGCAGAGTCGGAATTGACCAGCCATAAAACTACTTCTCATATCGGCAACGCCCTCGTCACTCGTTGGCAACGCATATTTCTAACACTAGATTGTATCGAGCATCCCCGCCGGGTTTATGTCGTGGCACCCCTAACCAGTGTCTCGGATCAAAATTTAGCAACAATGACCAGCGGCCAAAACTTGGCGATACGACCAGGTTTGGTGGCATTGGCTTCTACACGAAATTATTTGAGGTCCCGCGGGGTGCAACTCCATATCGTAAGCGAGTGTTGGTTGGAACGCTGTCTAGAGCGGCTTTGCTTATTCAACGAAGACGATTTACCCCTGTTTAAACCTTTGCTTAATGTCTTGCCCATTCCGCAATGTCGGGGTTTGGTGATAGGTGTCAGCGGATTTGAAGGGCTACCACGTGAACATTTGATCAAGTTTATCCGAGCACTGGGAGCAGAATGTACCGAAAAGTTTTCACGTCGGAATACCCACTTGGTTTGCAAAGCGCCTCAGGGACCTAAATACGACAAGGCTATGCAATGGGGAATTCCTGTGATGGACGAGAAGTGGGTGATGGATTTAGTTTTTTGTGGCGGTCTTCCTATGGACCTTAATTTGACGTCACAAACGACATCCTCCTCAGCACCATCGCACACTTTGAACAATATGCCGGACCCTTCTACTCCTGCATCACGTAATACGCAAACACCCATTCATTTGAATTTCTACGACACATACTCTCCTGCCCCACCCACTACTGAGGAGCAATCAAGATTGACTCCGAAAGCCTATGCACAGCCCCCGGAGAGTATAGCTAATGATTCCCGCTGTAGCCTAACTTTAACTGTACCCACGGGCCCAGAAGTACACCCGTCACCAAGGAGAACGTCTTCTCCGGAGCAACCCTCGGCGTCACAGGACCGTACCATATCATTACACTATGATACGCCAACATCTGGTGAAGAGAGTTCATTATCATGTCCGATATCCACTTCCAAACAGGTCACTTTGGCGGTGACCCATTCATCACCACCCAGGACGGACACTCCGCTCCAGTCCTCGACGGATACTACCAAGTTCGACCTGGATAGTGCACTTAGTGCACTCAAAACCCCGTCTCACCCACCGCTTACGCCATCGTTAGAGAGAAACGTACCACCAGTTACCCCCACGGGGGCCACTCCAGTAGTGGCTGCTTTTCGGTGTCGCATGGGAGAGACGATTGCCTGGTGTGATACTCCCCAGGCATTGGTGGATGCTCTCCCTGAGGAACCCATAAGGATGCCTGTGGTGACTCCCACGGGTGCGTACACCACTCCCAATAAAGGTTTCGCGACTATGGTATCAGACTCGGCCCAGACTCCGGCGTCACCGGATTGTATTTTACGGGGACTAGTTCTTTGTTTAAGCCAACGCATTAGTGTAAGTAATTATACCTTGGTGATATATGTTTAATATCTATATCCCATGTCATAATATTGATATTATGGTCACATTTCTATATGGGGTCCATATCTAATGATCTGTACTCACCTCACCCTTCCTTTATCAATGGAACCTGGTATGACAATTTTAATCCGGTTACTAGCACCGCCGCGCCGAATTAACCGAAATTTCCCAGACCCTGGGAGCTCACGTCACTTGGGTGATGAGTGATATGTGTACTCATTTCGTACACCAGGGTACTAAAGTCAATGAGACCTTTCGAGATTTTAAACTGGCCAAGCAGCTCCATAAACCTATCGTGTCTCCTTGGTGGCTGCACAAGTGTTACGAAGAGCGTCGTCGGTTACCGGAAAACGCTTATCCACACACTTTTAACCCTTGTTTGCTGTTGGATCTCCGAAGTACGCTGACCAGTCCCCAGGTAAGCGAAGATATGATTCCAGCCGTTGCTACTCCTACACCGCAATCAACTGGGGCGCACGGGCCTCCCATGAAGATGGCCAAAGATATTACCTCGAAAACTTCACCCAAACCCACAGAGTCTAGTGTGGACGGGGCACCGATAAGAGAAGAGGCACAAACCGTGACGGATCAAGAGGATACTATGAGTGACAAGATGCAGATTGATCTTTCCAGTGCAAAGGCCAGTTCGAATGCCGATGCAGAAAATGACAGAGCTCAGACAGATAATGCGGTACCCCTTAAGGATTATTCCGCCACCATTGAAGCTCTGCTGGACAAGATCGCCACCCCGAAAGAGTCCAAACCGTTACCTAAACGATGGTACCGCCGTAGTCCCGCGGCAATCGACCATTCCCCAGTAGATCCGATGACTCAAGCAATGTCACCACTCACTAAAGTGACATCGCAAATTAAAGTCCAGGGAGATCCAGGTCACTTACCTCCTTTGGAGAGTGATACACCCCGGGACTATTTAATGACCCAGGAACCGTTGGCAGTACATTACCAGGACCCGGAAGCACAAAAGGAAAAGGCCAGGTTACTGCTCCATTTGCGTGATCAACAAGGTGTATCGGAAGTAGGCTCGGAATCGGCTATGGAGAGACTTGATGATGACCCCTGTGATAATTCTTCACCGTCAGCCGTTCCTGAGCCGAAACCTGTGAAAAATCAAAGTACAACAGGATTGGGCCCATCTATCACCCACGTTGTTAATATAGGGGCTCCTGCGGCAGATTTCAAGACTATGCCGCCTCCCGTGATGGACTGTCAACCACGAGATGCACGTCCGTCTAACACTTTGAAAGAGTTACCCCGTGTCGCCAGTGACTTGTCCCTTTTTGAAGGCACTGTACCCCTTAGCGATGCTTCGGCCCTCCCCGACAAACAGACATCTGCTAGTCGACAAGACTCCTCGACCCTGCACCACCTAAAGTCATCCAATACAGTGGCTACCACTAACGAAACCAAATCTATTACGGTGGATGCTCCACGTGCAACCATCCAACCACAGTGGTCGCCCCCTCCTTCTGTACCACCCCTACGCTCTTCTCCGTCGGCTACTAGTATTAGTCCGCCAAAGAAAATATTCCAATTCTCAGGCATTCCGCCCACCAAGCGCAAAAGGTTTGTTGGGATCATTAAGCGGTTAGGCGGTCAAATAGGCGAAGCGGATGGATTTGATCCATATTGTACCCATATCATCGTGGGCTATCCCAATCGCAGCGAGAAAGTTATGGCCGCCATTGCACATGGATTATGGTAAGTAAAGAGTATACGTTTGGTTGCTTTCCTTAAGGTTAGCTATGTATTCCCTCGATGGAGTTGGATTAAAATGACTTTGGCTAATATCAACCCCTCCCCCCCCTCCCTCGTTGAGTTTTTTTTTTTGACTGTACGGAACCTACATGCTGCGAAACACTACCACTACCCCCTCTTTGTTTCGGAACTAGGCTCCTTCAACCGACCTATCTCGATCAAAGTTCTCGTTCTGGCCAGTTTGTCAATGAACTGGATTATGAATGGGCCCAAAATCAAGATATCCCTCCGGATGAAGCAATACTTGCGTTGGCGGCTCGACGGTGGCGAGAACACTTGGCTGCCTCCCAATCAAATTCCAACAAAGAACCTTGTAGTGGGGGTGGTGGTGCGTTTGCCAAATGGCAAGTACTGCTATGTACATCCGAACTTAAACAACAGAGCTACCGACGGCTATTGGAAGCCGGTGGAGCCCAGGTAGAACAGTTGAAACTCGGTGCACAACGGGAAATGGTTTCCCAGTGCCGTCAACAGGTAAGTCCCCTTGGCGTAATCGATATATATATATATATATATTAATTTTATTCATTGGCTTTGCATCAAGCATAATTTAACCAGCGCTAGTTGGACTTTCTACGTGTGTCAAATAGGGTTTGGTTGACCTTGTAAATTTTTTTATGGTTTGATGACTAACGGGCAAGTACATGACTGATTTCCGTGGTGACCAATGTTGGGATGTATATTTGTTGAACAGGACTTTACCCATGTAATCATTGACGCAGAAGTGAGCCCACGGATTCGTCGCGAATTATGGGAAATTATGGCGGTAGAGAAAAAGTGCCTCTGTATGACTACCGAATTTATTGTACAATATTTAATCGTCAACCATGGGGACTATGGCGTTTGGGATGGTCTACTTCCCTGCCCCGATATCGCCAATTCGCTACCCTCCGGTATGCGCGAGGCCATTCAGCAAACATTGGCAGACCATCCCGTGGTGAAGAACGCCTGGGATGATTGCTTGAAGCGCCAACCGATGTCTAACACTACACCAGTGTGGCTGACTACGAAATCAGTGGGTGGCAGTAGCTCGGTTCGGTCAAGATCGACCCGGTTGAGCACCCGTAAGCGTAAGAATTCACACGCCTATTCCAATAGAGTCGGCGTGGATACCCCCACGCAGGATGATTTCCAAACGATGTCTCCTCGTTCGGTGTCCACCCGGACTATGGGTCAAACGGAGAGTTCCAAACGCCATCGACGGAGTTAGTCTGTTTTGTTGCTATTCTTTTCTCTGTAAATTAGCATGTATTATTTTCCATGTACGCGCTCCTCATGGGTTCTTTTTATCTCTTTTCCTAAGCAGAATAGGACCTCCCCCCCTTTTCTATCACACTTTTTTTTCAGATAATCATATTTTTATTGAGATGAGAATAGTTAATATTAACATGGCAAGATTATACAATACCCCCATATTATAGCTAAATTATACACCTCGTATTGATTATTCTTCACGGTAACTTTTGGGAAAATTTACTCGCACAAACACCCGAAGGAGAAATTAAACAAGGGAGACCAGTTCATTGGCAGTCGTGACTGATCGCATGGTCGACACGGCGTACAATGCCTTGGAAACAGTGCGCACACGGTTGACATTATGATTGACCCGTTTAAGTACCTCTGCCTGTTCCTTGCGGTTGGTCAACTTGTTACGCCGAGTCTTAGTTGGCCAAAGGGTGGCAGTAAGTTCGAATGACCAGGCACGGATAAACCACACCTTGACCACGTCCAACACCATAAAGTAAACCAGTGATACGCCCATAATCCCGCATCCCCAGCCCCACCCAATGGACTCAGTCAGCCCTTGGACGCCAAACACTGAAATCAGCATGGCAAACACTTGGGTTCCCAGGATCGCAACAGTAAATAATACCGAAGGCAAATTTTCCCAAAAGTAACCCGATAACCGTGTGGAAAAGATGACAAAGTGGGGACAGGAAGAAATGTGCAGATACATGATGGTTTCTAGTCGGGGGTCGGTAAGCGCAATACCAAAGGCGTCCTTGGCCACGAAAAAGTGGGCAAAGGACATGGCAGTCAATAAACAGCCCAGGACAAAGGACAAAGTGATTAGTTGGCCTATTCTCCACTTGTCAGGACGGCGGGAAATTTGGGCATTGTCCACCGAAATAACCAGAGTGGCTGCGTCATTGAGCACCGCAATAAAAATGAGTAAAATGGCCCGCATTTCCCATTCGTAGGCCAGGGTAACGATGAAGAAGAAGATCAAAAAGTGGATGGTGGAGGTGATCCGATAGAGAGCATAGGACCGCATACGTTGGAAAATGGCCCGTGAAGTAAGTAGACCGTCCACAATGGTGGATAGACCGGGGGCCAAGAGAACGATATCGGCGGCGGAACGTGCGGCATCAGTACAGCCATGAACGGCGATACCAACGTTGGCCTTTTTCAAAGCGGGGGCGTCATTAACCCCGTCACCGGTCATGCCTACCAGGTAACCCTTGTTCTGCAAGAGCTCTACCACTCGGTATTTGTGCTCGGGAATCACTTGGGCGAACCCATCTGCATGGTAACAGCGCCGGGTGATTTCCTCGTCGTCCGCCAACGGGTCAATTAACTTGTTGGCGTCCAAAATGGTCCGCTGCATTCCCAAGCGGTGGGCCACTTCCTTGGCGATAATCAGTTGGTCACCAGTAATCATCTTTACCGCCACACCCATCTCCTCACAACGGGCTACAGTCTCAGAAGAGTCGGGCCGAGGTGGATCCAACAAGGAAATCATACCCACTATACACCACTGCTCTACCTCACCGGGCACAGTGCGGGCAACTCCCAGAGCGCGTAACCCTCGTTTAGCCAACTTGTTGACGGCCCGTACCGCGTCATCATCCCCACCGACCAGGGACACGATCACCTGTGGGGCACCCTTGGCCACCATAAAGGTTTCTTCGGTTTGTAAATTGGTCACGGTGGCCCGGGTCATCTTGGTGTTGGGATTAAAAGGAATGAAAGAGGTAACTTTATAACCAGGAATATCGTGTCCCACCGCATCCTTGAGAATGTCTACTCCTTCCTTGGCTGCTTCCCGTACCGCCATCTCAATGGGATCGTTAGCCCCCGGTTCGGAGGAGAGATACGAGTACATGAGGATGTCTTCTTTAGTGTAGCCCGGTTTGAGGTAGGGCTCGTCAAAAGTCAGTTCGTTGAGGGTCAATGTGCCAGTTTTATCCGAACACAGCACCGATACGGAAGCCATTTCCTCAACGGCCGTCAATCGTTTCACAATCACCTTTTTTTTGGCCAGCTGTTTGGCTCCCACCGCCATGGTCACAGAGAGCACAGTGGGTAATCCCACGGGAATGGCCGCCACGGTAATCACTAACACGCTACGCAGCACGTCCAGCACCTTATCTGTGCCCTTGCGCAAGAGTAGGAAAATAAACAACACAATAACCATGACAACGGTGATAACTACCAAGAAGTTACCGATACGGTTGACAATCTTTTGGAAATGACCGGCCTCGGCAGTCACGGAAATCAAGTTGGCAGCCCGTCCGATAAAGGTGTGCTCCCCGGTTTTCACGACCACGGCCAACATCTGACCCTGTTTTACAATGGATGACGAATACACGATATCGTTCTTACTTTTATCTACGGGTAGAGACTCTCCCGTAAGAGCGGACTGGTCAATTTGCAAATGTCCTTCCGTTTCCTCTCCCGTTGCCCCCAACCCGAGCAACCGCCCATCTGCAGGGACGATATCGCCAAGACGTAGGACAATGATATCTCCCGGAACCAGGTCTACCGAATCAATCTCTACCAGTTCCCCATTACGCCACACTTTACTTTTCAGGGCCAAGGTGTTCTTGAGGGCATCCAGGGCACTCTCGGCACGGGCTTCTTCAACAAACCCAATAATGGCGTTGAGAAATAAGAGACCCAGGATGATCCCGAAATCGAGCCAGTCCTTCACAACGGCCGAAAGTATACAGGCAATCTCGATTAAGAACGCAATCGAACCGGTAAAATAGGAGAGAAACTTTAAAAAGGGGTTGGTCCGCTGTTCCTTGATCTCGTTTTTACCAAACTCAAGACGCCGCTCCTCCACTTCGGCGTCAGTTAATCCGTGACGGTGGTCGGTATGTAAGAGCGCTTCCAGTTCGGGAGGTATGTCTTCCTTTACTTCCACGTGGACATTCTCTTCCACCTTTAATTTTCCTTTCTCATCCTGGATGTCGGTGGAAGATAGAGGTTCTGAACCGTGGTCAGACCCTCCCTTAAGGGTAAGCGGACTATCTACCATGGTAGAGGATAGTGGGTGGGTGGAATATTCTATTGCAACGCCTAAGAAAATAATTGGCAACAAGTAAACCAAGATTGGTCAGAGTTATTGATATAGAGGGAGAGAGTGTACTCAATGATGAAACAAAGGTCTTTGACACAGTGTACATGGTGTCCCCAAAGGGAATGGACGCTATATCACTTGATAAGATCGATTGTGGACATAGTACACCGTTTACCAATATCGCCCTACCAAACTGGGCTTCAGAATTACCAATTTAGAACAGAGTATGAATTCTATCCCTAATGGGGAATTTCTTTACTATGAGTCACAGTAAACGAATCTCCTCAAATGGGTATTTTACGGCAAATTATTGTCACTTACGTTTGTGGAAGCAATTTTGCTTTGTAACGCCGGGCGGAGTTGTGGCAAATGTCAGGAAAAATTTATATAATATAAAAGAGAAGGTAAAACGAAATGAAATTCACGATGGGTTCTACCTTTTGGAACGGTACTATGTAACACTTGCTGCGATTTAAGTCACATAGGGGGGTGACGAAGCAGTTGGGGCCAGTGTCCCTGATGGGGGGGAAGAGAGAGAGAGAGTCTCAGAATTAAAGTTATATATATATAATATAAGACCGAAACAGCAAAATAAAACCGGCCGGAGGAGGAAGAAGAAACTGGGTCAATTCCAATAGCAATAGCAAGGGAAAAATGCTTGATTTATGACAAGTTTAACCATCGGATAATCCTGGTACACCTCAATATAAGAACAAGGTCAACAGTAGGGATAGAGACAGCCGTCAGAAGGATAGTGGGGCATTAGTCTTTATAGTAGAGGAAAAGGGTGGATAAGACGTGGAGTTTGAATCACCCAACTTCGTTGTCCAGGAAAAACGTTGGGGAGAAAGAGTGGAAAAGGTGTGACATTGAACCATACCAAAAGGTGAAAGGTATGAGAGGAGAAAGGGTTTTATACGCTCCTTTCATACAGGAGATGAAGCAAATATCTTGTTAAATATAGATGTATATTAGACCATGCGTATATGCATTCCCTGTAACGAACGAATAGTCTCGTGACGATCCCAATTCAGTTCGTATATGCGCGCCTGTGGTGGGAAGGCTTTCTGATAGGCTCCAACGACAATGGTGAATGACTCTGCCTCCTCTTTTCTGTAGCTTTTTGCCCTTCAATTTCCTTCCCTGAACGCCGGGCTTGGTTTTATTCTTTTTTTTTCATGAAGGTATGTAAAATGTGAGGGGCCTATCTACGACGACGTCATGGCCAGCAACGACGTGGGAGAAAATTAAGATGAAACTGACTCTGACCATAAGCGCAGTGATTGTGTTATCCCCCTCTTCACATAATCTTTTTATCTACACGATGTATGCTTTCATGTACGGCGACACTTTCCATGTTAAAGTGGTCGCTGTATATCGGTCGATCTGGCGGCATGGTTTTTCTTGGAGTATATCACTCCTTATCACATACCGTCTGTAATAGTTCTCTCTCGCTTCGGAAAGCTGAGAATCAGCCCACTTGATGCCACCGATAGGTAAGTTCGTAAAAGATTTCTCAGGACAACTGCATTTCCATTAGCCACTGGCATCTGGTTGCTGACTACCAATCCTACCTTGAATTATTATTATTTTTTCATTTGACCCTGCTTAGATTATCTGCAGCTGGCCATGCTGGCGGGTGTTGATTACCACTTGCAGTGCGTTGCAAATAACTGTGGTGGGCTCAACTGTGCGTTTCTCCACTTTCATGGTGGACAGGCTGAGTAACTGATGAGAATAGAGAAAAAAAAAGGGGAAGGGATGGTATTAATGAGGGGCGCTCTTGACAACCTAACGATTCCAACCCCTGTTTTTACCCCTGAATAGATAGGATTCACGCTAGTGTTGTTTTCTTTTCTAAAAGTTGTGGTTTGTATTGCTCAAATCATCCGGTGTGACTGCTGATATCTTGTCAAGTACAGTCCAGACTGCATTCCATACACAAATATTTTCCTAATTTTCACCTAAATGGGAAATAAGGCCAAATTGGAGGATAAGAGGATATGAGGTAACGAAACCTCCCCCCCCCATGGAAAATGGGAACGCCACAAATTTTAGAATAAAGTTGACCATGCCCGATAAAAACCTATATATCGATGTAACCTATCTAATGTGCAAAGCGTGGAAAATGTCATGCGTTTCGTATTGTTTTAAAGTCTTATAATTTTACACCAAATTGGGTAATGGTCACTAGGTTTCCGATGGCGGAGAAGGGAATAAATGGCCTGTCGATCCCTATACCCGTATAAGGTTCAAACAACCCCGTTCGAATCGAAACCCTAGTCGTGTGGTCCGCTTGTATGTACGGCGGTCAACGAATATGAACATAAAATTTAACATGCATGGCTTCCAACCAGGCGCACCCCCATGTCAAACAATGTTAAAGTTACTTGAACGAAAAGTATAAAATACGTCAAAAAAATATTAGTGACGTCTAGATAAGCAGTTAGACACCATGAGCCAACCACATGAGTAAATAAAACATCGGCTTTCACGGCGTTGTCGTTGCGCTCTGTATTTTGGCCGTGGTTTAGATTTCTAGAATTCTTCCAAGCGTCTATCTGTCATGTAACTACAGTGAGGAGCATATTTCTATAGACATACTAAACCTTATACATAAAATAACGGCATATTTGCACTTAATTCTGGAAACTGAACAGCAGCGTGACGGAACTAGATATGCAGCGGCTGATGAAAACAATAACCTGGCTTGGGAATGTCCTAGTGACATGCTGTCTTTTCCCTCCACCAGCAGTGTGTTACCCCGATGTTGTCGTAATATAAAGAATGACCATTCCACCAGAATAAATGGTGTCATACTGGAAAGTGGCAAAAGTGGGGAGGAACCCATCATGTATCTACTAAATGTGCTGTAATAATACAGATTTTGGTATTTCGACCACGAGTTTTGCTATTAGTATGTCAGTTGATTACGTTACATCATAGATTACAACGCAAAACGTTCCAAGTGACAAGTGAATGTCCTTTAAAGCTACATCATAATGATACATTCTACCCGAGGTCACATAATTTCGTCATGGTATTCACAGGCCAAAACAATCCGTTCATGGCTATGATACCACTTCGCTTGCAGAGTTAGTACAACCTTAACCACCCAATACCTTGGTATGCCCTGTGGTCCCACGTTTCATAATTCTGTGTTTATACAGAATAAATAAAAATAGAACAAGTAAAATAACACTCGCTGATGGCTACAGTGGTCAAGTAGTAGGCGTTGACAAATTATTACGAATAATATTGTCAGCAGTTTTTACTGGTGTAGTATAAACACCTTTGATAGTTAAGGGCATCAGTGACAGTTGCCATCTTGTTGATACGGCGCTGCTCTTCACGGCTTACTATCCGCTCAAGGATCTCACCGTCTCCTTTGATAAGCCTGGTAGAGAATATATATATAAATAAAGCAGTGTAAATATAATCCCAAGGATTAGACATCATATACCATAAAAAATGACCATAATTGTGTGGAAGGGGGAAGGGGGTTAGTATAGCGTATAAAAATTTACGGTTCAAAAACAGTGTTTTTTTTTGTAGTAACCATAGAAAATCTACCCCCGAAAAAACAATAAAGCATTAGAATATTTGATAAAGCGTGGTGGGAGAGAGGAATAAACTTACCGAATACGACCAGTGAGTGGATCTCGTTCTTCCCTCACCACCGCCTGACGCCGGTCGTGCTCTGCTTTAGTCATGGGTACCATAGGAACTTTCCGACGTTTCTCGGGCATTCTAACGGGTGTGGTATCCGGCGACATCGTATTACCACGACCGATCGACGGCGAGGGTACACGGGGGTATCCAGGGGATCGTGTTCCATTGTAAGCCGACAGCGTCACCGAAATATGTAAGGGCTGGGAAGGGATAATATGATACGGTTCGACCGATGATGGCAAATATCGAGCCGGCGGACTGTAGGATGATTTACGAATACTGGATGAGACAGAAGGGGATCTCATTTTGAGCCTAGGTTCCGGTGATACACTTTTTGGTCGTCGAGACGTCCGTCGGCGGCGGCGGTGGTGGTGGTGGTGATGGTGACGATGGTGTATATGTCGACTAGTATGATCCCGAGGAGACGAAGTGGAGTGATGGTATTGGGGTGAACGACGTCGGCGGTGGGTAGTTATCCGTTTACTGTCATGGCGGTCTTTGGGGTGACCCGAGCGAGGTGAAGGGAACCGTCGGTACCCACTACGTACATGGTGACGAGGACTAGGTCTATGGTGACGTCTTCGTCGGGAATGACGACGGTAAGTAGCGTTAGTGCCCGGAGAGCGTGACCGACGTGAACGACTATGGTGTTCTCGACGGTGGATTGGTGATGGTGAGCGACGGTAGTGATGGGAACGGTGATAACGGCGATGGTGTGACATTGTGTTATTTCTTGATTGGGTAGATAACAATAACAAGTAAACGCTCTATTATAATCGAGCGAGAATAGCAAATCGTTGGGCAATGCGGATAAAGAGAAAATGAAAGTGAAAGTAGAAAATATCCCTGGCACTATTCAATCTCCACACTGTTTGGCTGTGGAGCCTACTGGCGAAAAATGAGGGGAAAGTGACAGAGTCCGTGAAGTCACCGCTTAATGTAAGGCTTATCCGAACGCCGTTCTCCTGACATACAAGTTAACGCCTTTTCAGTCGTTTTACGTTGGCTTCTAATGCCGCCAATGACTAAAATAATATCATTTAACTTTATTTGCCTAAAACGCTGAACCAACCAAACATGTTGAAGGCAGTTGTCACCTATAGCAAAAGGTGAGGAAATAAGAAAAAAAAAGAAAGGCCAGAGTGAATATGTCCTAGTAGGTGGAAACCTGACAGTAATTAAAAGTAGAAAAAGGGTTGTAAAGAAATCTGAGATATAGAGAGAACCCCATCCGAATGTCGACCTAACTACCACCAAGAATCAAGCCAAGGTCAAAAAAAAAGATAATGTAAAACTAATACTACCACCAAGTAACTAGTAGAAAGTAGATGATTTCTGAATAAAAGTCAACAACAAGAGGAATGCGAGATAATGCATAGTACGCAGAGAGCAAGTAAGATTATGTATCCCTCCTCTCCCTCCCCATTAATTCAAGGTCAGGTAAGCCTTGGCTTCTGGAGAAAGTCGACTCATCACATCATTCATAATCGCGGGCCTAGTTTGACCCAATTCCAACAATTTAGTCTTTAGAAAAGCGCGATAATCCTTAACATATGGCGCAGGGTCCAACCGTTCTTTAGAAATGGTAGCCAACCGAGAATAATTGGTCTGGAAGGCCGACTGATCCATCAAATCCAACGAATTCAAATCGTCCTGAGCTGCTCCTTCGACTTCCCCGGTGGCCACTTGAATGTGCAGCTTTTCGCCCAAGTTGATCAATATCTCGGATACCAATGCAGCATAGGGCATATTTTGGAAGGTAGGGGTTGCCATGGTTAATAAACGCAGGTAGCCCACCACCGTGACTTTACGTTCGTGGGTGCTATTCAGTCCTTTCAGATTGGGCAGAATAATAGACTGGAGTATCGGTCCCAAGATATCGGGTTGGATCGAGTCCATCACCCGAACCAGCATTTGGGGGGTAGACTCGGGTTTTTCCAAACAGCAGAAAAAGGCCACAAAGTAGATATATCCGTGTATGAACTTGGGTGTACTACGGGTTTGCAAACGGTTCAGGATAAGCGTAAACAGGGCCTTGAGGTGGGGTTGCAACGCGGTCAAGGAAGAGTAGTAGAGTAGAGTGTTTAACAAATCAAATCCGTGATGATCTTGTGCTTTGGACGATATGAGTTTTTGGAAAATACCCAATACCGCCGAGAGATGGTCCGGTACCACATAAGTTGATCCCACCTGCAGGTAGGCCTTGATCAGACGAACCAAAGCCGGAATGTTACCACTATTCTCCCACAGGACAGGTTGTAGCAACGGGGGGAACAACGCTTTGTAGGAATCGGGTAAGGGTTGACCCATATGGGCCACCAGTAACTGCGACAGGATTTGGAAAGCATAAGGAGTAAAATCGGACACGTCATTTTGCAAAATGTATTGAAAGGGTGGGAACAATGCCTGTTCAAACGAAGTCACCATCTCCGGGTTGGCCGACACAGTAAAACGAGCCAATACCGCAATGGATTCGAATAAATAGTGGTTGAATTGTGGGTTACTAGGGTTTTTACTCACCATCTCCACAATGGTGGCCAGTTTAGCCAGGACTACAGGACTCACCGGTACCACCTGTTCGCGTGCGACAATGATGACCCGCATGATCAATTTCATAATGTGTTCCCGTTCTGCCATTTTTTCCGGCGAACCCGCCTGTTCCAAAGTGCGGAACAACACCGTGAAAAGGGGTTCCAGCAATGGCTGGATATCCAAAGGGGTAAACACGGGCTTGTGGTCCCGTTTGATAAAAAAGATCCGTTCGAGACAGATAGCCGCATAAGTGGCTACACACGGACTAGGATGACTCAGGTGTTGACAGAGAAAGGGTAATAATGACCCGAGCTGTTCCTTGGACAATTGGTTACGGAACATGTACACGTACTTGATGGCGTCGGCCTTGAGAATTGGGTGGCTCTTATCTTCCAACGTCTGCAAATGTTCTAAAATATGCTTTGAGAAGAAATCCACCACGTTCACTAAGTCGTTTACCCGAGTTACCCCATGTCGGGCCACCAGGGATACCGCGGATATGGCGGTAACCATGAACAACGCCACGTCCTTGTCTTTCCAATTCTGTTGAGGATTTTGGGTAAAACGGTTCAAGTAGTGTTCCACATAGGTGGAGATGATCCCAGTGATTTCCTTGTGGAAAGGTTCCAAGAAAGCCCGAATCAGATCAGCTGCCGCCCGACGACGGGAATCATTATCCGACGATTCCAAATCGTATACCACGTATTGCATGGGGTCATCTTCAAACAATTCCTCGTCGGCTTCGCGGAGGGTCATATTGGGTAAAATCACCTTTTCGCAAATCAATTTCAACGTATCTGGGTTGGCAAAGAGTCCTCGGTTACCGGGTAAGTGGACTACCGTGGTGAGGAACCCGATGGCCTTGCTGGCGAGGATATCGTACTTGGACTGTAATCCTAATTCGGTGAGCATGCCCCACACGGTGGTGACAAAGTCGGGTAGAAGTGGGGAGAAACATTCCTCGGCCCGACTGGTGTACAAAGTAATGATTTCGCAGATACCCGCCTTGATTTTTTCCACGTCAGTCACTTCATCGTCGTCGTAGTTATCCATCATAGGATTATTGTAAGCGAGATAGCGGTGGAACACCGACATAAATTCCTGGATGTGGTCCTCAAAATATTCGGGTAGGTCTTGACAGTTGAGACTGTAAAAGATCTTGGTCAAAAGTAGGAACGCCGGTAGTAGTACCTTGAGGGCGGCGGCGTTATCCTTGTGAGTTTGGATCATCTCATCGGTGGCCTTGAATATCTGAGTATAAGGTTCCGTGAATTGATCCAAAACGTACTTGATTTCAGTAAACAATTCATTAGACCGAAACTCTTTGCGCCACCGCTTGAAAATAGTGTGAGCGGTCTGTAGTACGCCAAGGTTGACGTGGTAGTCATTAGGACTAAGTTTGCTATTCAGCTGCTGGATCAGTTCGGGCCATTGTCCGGGGAAATCGTATTTAGCCACAATGGCCAAACCTTCACTAATTTGTAGCTGCAGTTTCGCGGGTAGACTAATCATGAGGTCCACAATTTTGGTCTTGATCGCTTGGCGGTCCTCGGTCGGAATGACGTTGGCTTCGTCTTCGTTCTCCGGAGCCCAATATTTGCGGACGATGTTTTTGAACAATACCGCAGCTGCAAAACGAACATGTTGGTCAGCCGTTTCGTCCCCGGTAATAGTGAGCAAGGAAGTGCAGAAACGGGGTGTCTTTTCCACAGACTGGAGGTATTGTTCAGCTAAATTGGTAATAAAGGGGGAGGGGGGGTAAATCAACACAAAGGTGAGTTGGTTAATACTAGACTAAAATGTCCAGAGGGGGAGGGGGAATGGGCTTCTAGGAAGTGGTAAAGTTATACAAACTTCTAAACACCCTGGGAATGACTAGTCAGCGAGTAATCGTATAGCAAATTTCAGGATTGGGAAAGGGCCAACGAAGCAATACCTTCAATAAAACTTACCTTGCTTGCGAGTAGAAGGGTGGAGGGTCTGTTGTAGACACTGAGCAATAGTCGCCAACGTCGGAGGTTGAGTTGCCATGGTTAACGTATCGAGCGGAATAGCAAAAAATAAAGAAATAAAGAAGTAAACGTTTAAGTGGACAAATGAATAACACGGGTGTACACTCGTTGAGTATCCGAAAACAGATGCTGGAAAAGCGATTCGAGTAAACGCTTTAGAAGAGTGAATTCCTTTACCGTAAGGAAATGCGGAATAACTAGGTTAAAAAAAAAGAAAGAATGCAGATTAGCAGTGGCTGAAATATAATCACGGTAGAAAGTGTGATAGCAATTGTTTGTACTCAAATTTAAACAACAAATAAGACCGTAACAACGGACAAGTAAAGACGCTAAATGGAGTAGTTACTTTAAAAAAAAACAAGTGTCAAGTAACAAAAGAAAGGGTGAGCAATAGTAGAGTTAACCACTATCAAAAAAAAAATAACGAACAGAAAGCCTAAGAAACATGGACGTTGCTTTGATGGAGTGTTTACTCCACATTGATTATTTTCTGATGCTGAAATGTCGGGCTATTGTGCGCATCCGTTCGAATGGCATTTGTTTTGAAATGGGGGGAAAAAAAGAAAAAGAGTAATATAAAACTCCCATATATTCGAAAAGTCAACCTTTTCTCTGAATCACCACTCTTGCTCTTGTGGAGTGAAACGAGGAGTGCTAGCAGCACTTTTATCGTTAGCACTAGTCCACATGCCAAGACTATCGTAGTCATTGCGATGCACTTTCAAAATGTCAAGATTACTAAAAACCATAATTTATAATGAAAACTAACGTATTTGCCTATAAAAAAAATTCAGAATTCTTTTCTTTTAAATCCAACAAGGATACAGTACAAGACATGGTTCATTACACACATCCATTCCGCAGATATAGATTAAAACGCAGAGAGAATCTAGAAGAATAGAAACGACACTGGTTTTCTGATACACACCAGTCCACCCCTTTGTCAACCGAAACATCACCAGCTTCTCCCGCTCTTTCCATCTAGTTCAACGTCCCACGGCAATGCTCGGCACCACATAAACAAGGAATCTTTTCCGGCTCAATAGGAAATTTGTAATCATAAGTAATTTCCTCACCGGCCTCGATATCCCGTTTGGCATAAATCACAATACGTTTCTGACCGTGTACAGTAATAACCCTTGCGTTGCAATTGGGCTGACAACAATGGTTTACGAAACGCGCCATGTTTCCCATATGAGTAGCATCAATAACGTGATCTTCGTCCAGACGGAAAAGGTAACTACAACCGATGCCTTGTCGTTCATAAATCTTTTCCCGGTGGTCGGCCACTTTTTGTCGGATGACTTCACCTACATATTCAATCACCATATCGTGGGCTTGGATAGGTTCCATGGCGAATAAACCCCAGTCGTGGATGGGTGATTTCCCAAATTGGAGTTCCTTTTTGCGACTCTTCAACTGATTAAATTTAAGTAGATCCGAGTCTTGACTGGAAAGACCTCCCCCACCCACAGCCCGGGCGTGTCGTGCAGCGCGGCCACCGGATTCGGGTTTGGGTTCGGTCGGTCTTTGGTACCCTCGTTTCAGGGTATCCACACCATTATCGGCCGATGCGTACATACTGGCCAAAGTTTGCTTGTGCATTTGGAGACCCATTTGGATACGTCGGTGGTTGACGCGATTGGACCGACTGGACACCATGGCCGAGTACCCCAGATTGGTCTGACGTACAACCTGGCGCTTAGGTAGATAGAGTTTTTTGAGAAGCGCCGGAATAGAGTAGTAACCTTCAGTCCGAGCGGAACCGGTGAGGTGTACAGGAAGTTTCAAATCAACTTCGTCCGACCGAGTACCCAAAGTGCCCTTGGTGGTTGGTTTACTCGGAAAAGGCTTTTTAGGCCGGGACATGGTATCTTTCTCCCGTTTTCTATTTTTAGGCGGACGACCCCGTTTGGGAGCTGGAGTAGTCAGAGGCATGGGACTAGGAATAGTCGGGGGTGATGAAGGAACGGGCGGTGTTTTAACAAGGAGCGTTGGTTCGGGTGCTACCTCTACCCATTCGTCACCATCATAGTCACTTTTTTTGTCCGTCACTTCTTCGTCAATACTACTACCACTGCTAGTGAAATCCACTGCCGGTCGATGTTTAGGGGTAATATCCGATATAAAACCATTCATCTGAGTGGGCAACTCTTCTTTGGGAGTCACCGTTCCAGAAAAATTTACTTCGTCTAATACGAAATCACCTTCGGATATATCCATGTCTTCATCCAACGATTGGTACGGTGGTGGGGTACCCACATTGGGGATATCACTCGGCAAAGTCGACTCTGGCTCGGATTCTTCACTAGCCATCGCCAAAGAATCATAGGGACGTTTGGCTACACTGGCGTTCTTTTTCACCAGCCGTCGTTTGGTTTCCCGAGTGGGTGATTGAACACGGCCGCTATTGCTCTTGGTGGAAGATTTCCTAGCACGTTCCAAAGGATAACGCTTTTTAAACCTTGGTAAACTGCTCAACGAATAGACAGGTAAAGCAGATAGTATACCATCCCCGGGGGTGGCAGGTGGTGGCGATGGTGCTTCACGGACAGGTTTATCCAGGGTGATTCCTTCCTCTTTCGCGTATTCATTTTTCAGAGTAAACGTATCCATTGCTTTTACTTTGAACGGTGGTTCCCCATGAACACTAGTAGTGGAACCCGAATGTATTCCCTCCCACTCGGTTTCCGTAACATCGGAAGAAGGCCGAAGTGACCCGTCGTTTCCTACACGATTTTCCCATAATTGGCGAACGTTGGGCACCAACACCTTGTGGTGTACGTCCGACATGAACACTTTGAGTAAGTCTTTGACCAGACGTTCCACTGCTTGCTTTTGCACAGTGGTCCGGTCCTGAGGCACTCGCTCACGGGGGCTGGAAACCTCGGTCTTGCGACCGCTGCCTACCGAACTCGTTCGAGTGTGGGGAGTGGGTTGCTTGGCAGTGGTTGCTGGGGAACTGGCAGTGTTTGAAGTGGATAGCGCCTGTTGTATCCTGGACTCATCGCGAGAGTCACAGAGGTCTACGTTAATTAAGCGCCGATCAATAGCTTTCCTATCCATCAATAACTGACATCGATGAGCGTCCGTATCAGAACCGAATTGTAAATACCAATTATCGTCATCCTGAACAATGTTCTTGGGCCGAAATCGGCTAAACATGGTCTGGACCTGATGTTTCGAATAGACTGTAAAGGGCAAACAGTATCTGGATATCTTTACCCAGTTGATCATTGTAGGCTTGGTCTCCGGCTAAGTCGTATCCATTCAAAATAACGCTATCACATATTATTTAGAGGTAAGAACACGATTGATAAACCAAAAGGGACTGTTTGGCAATTAAAAAGTGCATTTCCAGGAATAGCCTTTTTTTTCGGTGCATTCATCCAGCTTTCTTACTATCCCTCCACTACTTTGCCCCTAATAAACAATAAGCCGTGTTTTGATACGGAATGTGCTTAAATTTTATCCCTATAAAACTTACCTTGAAACTCAGATGGTCCGTACGGTTACCGTGACTATCACCATGGGTGTGTGATGTACGGCTGCGAGAATAGGACCGCGTAGACCCCGACGAGGCCTTACTTTGTATATCGTCATCCCTAACCCTTGAACCATTATCAACCGGAGACCTAACACCGGATTTCCTCGTACCAGTCCCTGGGTCACCTGCCAAAGACTGGGAATCCTTTGCATTTTTACCCAGATATTTACGGGAGACCGTTTCGAGTAAACCGTGCAAGATGGAGTCCCAACGCGGCCGGGAAAAGAGTTCGGTAACCACAGTGCAGTTATCCCAGACCACACGATGTAACTTGGTCAATGCTTCCTTGGCTGCTTCCTTGGGGTGGATATCTTCGGGGGATTTGGTCACATAAGTTATTTGGGCGATTCCCAGACTAGTACCTGTGTAAGGACAAATTTCCAAATGTACCCGACCTAACCGACCGTACGTATGGAAATGGTTGGTGAGTTGACGAATGGTCATCAAAGTGGATAAGTTACTCACCATGAGGGTCACCGGGGAAGGAGGGTGACGAGACTGGGAATCAAATATGTACCGGGTGGCCTTTAACCAACCCAAGGGTAATGATGAAGGGCTGGACCTTTTGGCGGGTAAACCCGTTTTCCGTGAGGTTATGCCTAACCGTGGGTCTTCCAGACGGGCCGACGGGATAGCAGAATCGGTAGATACGCCATTATATCTTTTGGGCAATTCCCGGGGCCGGTTACGATTACCTGCGGGTTCCGTGGGTCGATCGTACGTGGCACACCAGTCCGGTGGTAATCTATCAGGGTCCAAAGTTTCTCGCGTGGCCAAACCGGTTAGCCTAAGGGTACGTTTTTGGTTACTCCTCTCGAACAAAATTCCGGGCGACATTTTATTCCCGTCCACTGGCGTATTATCCACAGGTATAAGCCGAGGGGTTGTCGGTAGTGGTGATGGTGATGGTGATCGTGATCGTGGAGGTTCCCGACGACGACGTTGGGAAGCTTCCCGAGACAACCTACGCCGCGAATGAGATCGTGACCTCCCCCGTGGCCTAGGGGAAACCCGCCTTGAAGAACGGTCCCGAGAACGAC
>JAOPJG010000392.1:0-25838 GCA_027478255.1 Dispira simplex | reverse complement strand
CTGTGACTTGTCATCTGACTTGAGTCCCAGTGAATAGCTGATGTAGTGGTAATCTTTTCCGCTGATAACTCCACGCAATGCCGCCAGAGGATTCCTAACAGTTTCATCCAGCAAGGTAAATAACATACCACCGATTCAGTTCACCTCATAACGAGGGAAAGAGGGGAAATGTATTTTTCCCCCCTTGTTGTGCAACTTGGCGGGAAGAGTGGGATTGGGAATCTAAGGGAAGGACAAGGCAAAGATGATGGGAAGTGGGGAAGAGTGATTGAGGGTTAGGATGGAGGTGAGTTGCAATTCTAGTCAGAATTGTAGGGCCTCCAAAAACCCTCAGAGATTTAGTATTTGGAGAAGGCTTTGGTGAACCATAAGCCATTCCACCACAGTTTGGAGAGACAGGGAACTGTTGAATGGGGACATTGTGGTGGACTGTAAGGGAAGTAAGTCAGACAAGTTGTGTTGAGTTTGTCCTGTTGATGGGATTAGTTGTGTAGAACCTTGAAAAGCAAGTAAAATGAGAAGGCTGAGAGACACTTTGGTGACTGTGGTAAAAAAAAACAATGGTAATGAAGATGGGTAGGTAGAATGGTGTGGGTGAACCAACAAAGATGTCAGGAAGTCAATAAAAGTAAATAGGGCAGGTGTGTCTACAATGAACTTAATTTCAGCTAAAAACTCTCTGGGCAGCAACTGACATATCTACAAATGAAAAAGCAAGGTGTGTGCCATCACAAGAAGAAGGACATTTATTCTACAGATGATAAATAATAGCAGGTGAAAGCAGGCATGTATTCATTGAACAATGAAATAATGAGTAATATGGCAGACAAGGAACCCCGCTGGGGTAAATTCTCTACAAATGGTTTGATTCCCCTCTCCTTCTTCAGCTGTGAACAGATGTTGCGTAAAAGGACCACTTTATGTTGAATAGCATGTCCCCGCCTCTCCCCTCAGCCCAGGCTATGCAAGCCCTAGTTAATGGATATGGGATCCCAGATTACGATAACATGTGTGGTTAGTGGTGGTCCCTGACCCCTTTCATTTACAATACAATACAGTGACAATGGGGCCCTTCACATTAGTAAATTATTGGCATCTCGTAGGAGAAACAGGGAAAAGTGGGTATATCCCCAGCCACTCTCAGGGGTGCCATGGACAACACTGGGCTTAATTCCAGAATGTATCCAAGTGCTTATAGCAAAGAAACCAAGCTTTATTAAAAAAATGAAACACAAAAAAATGGGTAAAAACCAGAAATATTTTTTTAAATAATAAATCAGGGCAAAGTGGCAGAAACGAAAATTAGCTATAAGCTCCAAATCACAGTGCAGGATGCGAACATGTCAGAGTTCATCCAAAATCTTGACTTGGTAGTACAGTAGCACATCACCCCATGTGGGTGGCAGTTAGTGGTTTCCCGATAAGCCCCCCTTACTTTTAAGTTGACATACATGCCAAATGTAACAATCGTGGTCAGTTCTATGCAAATTGTATATGGCTTCATACTCATCCTTTTGAGAGACCACACGGCGATCCACGTCGAACTCCGCAACGCGGAAACAGAATTCTAGCAGCTGCAAGTTCTCGGCTTGGAAAGTCATATAATGCATTATAGCAGTGGCACGATCAATAGCTCTGTTGTCACCCTGAGGATATAGCTGTTGAGCCTGACCTACCCCTGTTTGGCTATCTGGGTGTACCATTCTGTATGATACAAGGGTTACAACGAAATTCTCTTTGTCACCCTGTGGCGGAGGAAGCAGTCTGATTTTACCCTTGGCAAATTCTATGATCTCGGCATAAGCAGGTAAGTCGGGGGTACTAAACTTTAATGGCAATGCAGAAATGAATGTCATACCTTTCGGCATTGGAGTTTTGAGTAGGTTATCAACGGGCGGTTTACGTTCGAGGGGGCATTCTGAGTTTAACTCAGAAATAATTTCTGCAAGGTGGATAAATTCGAAAGGACTATCATCCTGTTGGGGAACATATCCCTTCGGAGGTCTAAGCTTAATGCCAGCATCCCCTTGGGGACTAGAAGGATCCACAGATGATTGACATGGCTGACTACTTGAGGCATGTCCAGTAGTACCATCTTGCCCCAATTCCCCCTTGAAGAAGCCTCCATGACCAATACCTTGAGGGTTGAGGGGGGGTGTGGAACTAACCCCACCGAATAATAGCGGCACAAAACAGGATATCAACAGACGCATGGTAAAAAATTTCAGCAAGGGGAAAGTGGATACAACAAAAACAGCTAGTGCTAGATAAAAGAATTGGTAGCTAAAGGGATAGTACGTATGTCAAAAAACACAATAATAAGAATGGGTCAAGAAGAGTAATGGTCCTGTGGAACTACATCATTCAATATAATCGACGAAAACACTAGACAAGGGGCTCTTTGGGGCTTCTTTATATATGACACTGCTCCCTTAGCACTGTTTGCTATCAGCTGAACACTGTGGCTCTCGCACTCATCATTTTTCCAATTAAATATGGGATAATATCATCCAAGAAACCACCCTATCCAAAGTTCCACTAGTTACATCACATTCTACACAGGCCTATCATGCCGTTCACTGGTTATTGAAAGTCACACAGTGGAATACCTTTGGGGGGGCAGAGAGAAGTCAGCTTTAACTAAATAATGACTGTTTAATACAGTAGGTTATTAATGGTGAAAAGTGAGTTTTGGAGATGTAAAAAGCAAGCCAATGTGAGGCCATTATATTGATGCTAGTGTAACAACCTAGCAAAGTGAAGACTAGTAGCCAATACTAACGCTGACATCAGAATATTATAATGAGAGCTGCCATTTTCAAAAAAAAATGCAAGGGTCCATACTTACAAAATCATTGAAGACATTCTGACATCAATATTATTACCACCACGACACATGCAGCAGTGAAGAGAATGGAAATATCCCATTCTCTTCCCCAACGAAAGTTATTATGGACAGATGATTTCCTTGCCTTACCATTGGATAGTGGACCACTGTGTGTTGGGCATTTGGTCGGATAAAGCACCATAACAAGGGCTTAGAGTATTCCACTTTTCGTCCCTCGCTGTAAAACGAAATAACTGATGACTAACGGGGAAATGCTGGGACCCTAGGTAACACTGGCTGTGTCAGTGTAACATTTCTTCCATGGTGAAAAATCAAGACGAAAGCAAGGAAAAAGTAGCTATAAACCAATCACCACCCCTTTTTTTGCTGTTCTGTACACAAGAGTGGCTTTACAGACAACGACGATATAGGGTGCACCCCACCATAAGGTTAGGAAAAATGAACCTTCTCGGGATAGCAATGTGAAAGGAAGGAGTAATGGAAAATGCTATATCATGCTAGTAGTATACAATCTTACCTCCCTTGTGATATCTGTCCGGTTAGTGGGAGTCCATCCTCAGGTAGACATTTATCACCCTCTTCCATTATGGCTTTAATCATCGTTGAAAGCTGGAAACATACGAGCGAACAGGAAGGTAGTAAGGTGGTGTAAAAGTATATGGTCATAGGCCTTGTGCCTTGTAAAGTCCACCATTCGGTATTTTCACTGTGGCTTGCCCCAATTTCCCATCAGCCACCAAAAACTACCATGCTATGGTAACAATGATGTGGCACAGCTTTGGCCGGTGTGAGAAAAGTGGAAGGGGGCACTATATGGGTAATTTTTTTTCGACTATATAGCGATTTGGAGCCAAAAATGTATCACTACAACATAACCAATAGGACCATCGGAGAGACATTCATCTTCAGCAGATTTTTCTCTATATAGCTGAAAAAAATTACCCATATTGCTCAATCATCTTCACAGGTGGGCCATGGTCCGGGTTTATTTCTATCCTGCAGGGCACTTGGTGCTGGACTTATCAACTCACATGGGTAGTTTTTTTTCGACTATATAGCGAAAAATCCGCCGAACTTGAACGGGCCTCTCACAACATCCTATTGGTTACGTTATAGTTGGTACATTTTTTGCTCCAAATCTCTGTATAGTAGAAAAAAAATCACCCACATTCATTGCCAATATGGGTAATTTTTTTTCAACTATATGGGTAATTTTATTTTGACTATATAGAGATTTAGAGCAAAAAAATACCACTATAACATAACCAATAGGATTTTGTGAGAGACCCATTCAACGCCGGCGGATTTTTCTCTATAGAGTTGAAAAAATATCACCCATATGGTTAAAAAGTTTTTCGATTCTATAAAAAAAATGCCCGCTTGCGCTAGGCGTATCCTCTACGAAATCATATTGGTTAAATTGCAATTATTGCATTACGCCCTCGGGTGGGGCGGCCTGCCTGCACGACTTGGCCTCGGAGTACTCACTGTCATGTGATAATTTGGCCGTTAAGGACGTAGTGTTTCTTTATTGTTTCTTGTAAATTATGGAAACGGTACCTCCACGGTGGTGTGTCATCAGTCAAGTATAAAATAAATTGTCCACAAGTAATCATTACATTTTTCATTTTTCCTTCATATTGCTACAGGGTTGAAAAAAAATCACGTGTGTGGGCAGTCTTGGGTGAGTATTGTTTGACTAAAATGCTGCCTCTGGTCTCCCACTTACCTTGAGGAAAGGGAATACTAGTTGTGGTAGACATTCACAATGTGGCACTTACAACTTCTGTAAAACTTCGGGCTCGATGACTTTGTGAAAAGATGATACTATACTTTTACACACTATTATACCTAGGAATTCAAAATGACTTGGTATACATCACTCTATTCACTGCACTTGACTCACATGAGTGAGAGTGAGGGCTTCTATAACCTTTGATTCCTATGCATTGATATGCCAATCCTTATTTTTTTGATACATTGCGTAGAAATACCAGGTATCAGTGGGGTGATTTTTTTTCGTCTATATAGCAATTTGGAGCAAAAATGTACCAGCTACAAATTTCACCAATAGTGTTTTGTGAGTGATCCATTCAATATTGGCGGATTTTTCGCTATATAGTCCAAAAAAAATTCACCCATATGGTCGAAAAAAAATTACCCATTTTCCCTAATATACTCTTCAAGTATTAACTACAGGGCGCTGGGCATTGTAATTACTATCCTAATCCTTTGACTTTGGAGTTTTATGCTATCTGACCACTTTTAATGAGAAATAATAAACTTATAAACTTTGATTCAAAGAAGAACACACTCGTCATTTTTCAAATTTTCAGGGATTATCATCACAATAAGGCACAGAATATCCCGAAAAAGGTACTATTGGGGATATCACATACGATGAGCAAACACTGAAGTGCAATAAAACTGAGAGTTATATTATATCATTAAAGCGCAGATTGGTCCTTGATACAACTTTTACAACGTAATGTGCAGATATTTCAGGAAACTTTTATATAAGTTTTGAAGCCATTCGAACTTGTCTGATTGGGGTAGTTTAGCGTTAGCTCTGCGTATAATATCGTCTGTGGGCTCCTGGTTGGTGGATGTAATGGCCATGATGGGAAATGTGTGCACAAAATTTTGTAATGTATCTCAACAGTTATCAATATCCAATTGAAAAAAATTGTAGATATGAATCACCGGCTTGGTTTCATGCGTCAGGTAGATCAGGACTATTGTTTCTTTATGATAAATAAAATCATTTATGTAAGTCAAACGCAACTTGATCTTAAGGATCTTATGTTCGAGATACGTGTGAAATGATTTGGGTAGTTTTTTTTCGACTATATAGAGATTTAGAGCAAAAATTGTACCAACTAAAATATAACCAATAGGATTTTGTGAGAGACCCATTCAAGTTCGGCGGATTTATCCCTATATAGTGCAAAAAAATCTACCCATTTGGTCTTTTGAACATCTATCAAACATTCGACAACGTTAGTATTTACCCTATAACAGGCAGACCTTGGCATGGCCCTGTCTGGTTCAGTAAGGCTACCAAGCTTGTTGCATTTCTCCTTTAGGCCGAGAGCAAGCTGATGCCTTTTCTGTCTAAGTAACCTACGCAAGACTTAGTTCTCTGGAAATAACCCTGGAATATCCTTGAGATCAGAAGGTGCAATATGAGTAAGGGTGGTTTAGTCCCTATCATTCTTGTTGTTCTGGACCACTAGGAGGGAACGATTTTTAACATTACTAGGCCCATGACCATGGGTATACGCAGGAGGTGCTGTGGGCAGACTATATACCAAGTCAATACGTGTAAGGACATTACTGAGAAGCTGCAATCTAACAGACATTCCGTATTCTTTCACAAGGGTCAAATGCGATATTATAATCCATCATTCAAGACAACCCACTAGTTCAGTGAATGGGTAATTCGATGACGGAGGGGAACAATACTTATTGACTAGCAGTGATGACCCAGATACCATCTGAGGTATAGAAGACGGACTCCATTTTAAACTGTAGCATTGGTAAGCTGGAATGTGGCAAGTTGGACATATTACTGAATAGTAGCGCGTAACCAACTGCTTGGGCATAGTGGAAGAGTACACTGAATTTTGCTTGAACAATGATAGGACCTAGCACTACTTCTTGTCTTTTGACAATAACACCATCACCCACAGGTGTTCTATAATTCTTCAAGTCATCATTATAACGAGGTAATTCAATAGTGGCATTCCTTTAATACTAGGAAAAGGGAAAATGAAAATTCCAGGGTTTGATGTTCGTTATGGTGTTGCCCACTAAGGCTTCTATACAGGTGATACCGGGAGGCACTTTAGTCTGGTCATTGGTTACTTGGACTAGGGCTTCCCTCGCCAGCGAGCTCATCACTAACTACTTCATTATAAAATGACTGTCCATAAACAGAGAGCGAGGAACAGTGATGTAGGATCCCGTAAGCATGAATTCAACATGATAGTTGAAGAAGAGTAATAGCCTTAACAACCCATGAAGAAGATAGAGGTAAACACAGGATAAGGTTCTTTTGGGCTCTTTTACCAATGACATCCCTCACCCAGTACCTCCTTTTTTTCCAATGGGATGTGGGGTTGTATTGTCAGAGAAGATGTACTACCCAATGCTTCACTGGTTACATCGATTTCTGCGCTGGCCCATCATGTCTTTCACTGGATATTCGAAGTTGCACAACAGAACACTTTCAGTTCAGAAAAAAAAAGTACCTCACCCATCCATAGTCCCCTGCACATTTTTCTTATCTTTCTTCTGTTCTCTCTCCAAGCCCTTCCACTACGAGACAGCGCTCACATTTAGTCATGTCAGTCCCTATTGTAAAAAAAAGGTACCCTAAGTAATTTTTTTGGACACACTTGTGTTTGATCTTCTCCACCCCAATAATTAAAATTTAAACCTTGCTCATTTTTCCCGTTGTACTCACTAGCTCTGTGACTGTAAAAAAAACAAAGATGTATAGTATTCCTCACTTGCATTTTCCATGCTATGCTTGGAGTGAGGAAGAGATTAGCCCAAAACACTGGATAGCGCCATGCCAAGCTTTATGCATTGTATATTAATAACGGGTAGTAGCTGTATGTCTTTCCTCTGCGAAATACATCACACACCGGAGGCTGCCCTACGTGGAACACGTCGGCTTGGTTGATTCTGACCTTCTTTGCATGTTGCCGTCCACGATGAACTGTCTGCCACCAGGACACCATGGCGAGTTTGGAGGAACTTTATGGTTACACTTTTGTTTTTCCGTTGTCGCCAAGTCTTTCTTCTTGCAAAGTAGCACAATATGAAGAGCAGATACAGTGAAAAAGGGAAAGTATAGGAAGAAAGGGAGGGATGGTGTAATAAAAAGAAAAGAGGGACGACTCTCTAATTCCGTGGGTGTAAGCCATCTTGATTTTAGGTGGCATAGAATCCTCCCCATTTTTCTTCATGACCCATGAATGAAGTCGGAGTTAACTTGCTCTTCTTCGTAAAGTTGTGCCATGTCTGGTCTAGCGGACTAATACCCAGAACGTGGTGATGACGCTGGCCAAGGAAGTGGATAACTTACCCCCCCCCCAAGAACGGTGATTTGAAATATTCAATTGGTGTAGCATGAAATAAAATGGAAAAAGTCGCGGCTTGTTTTGCCAGTGGTAGAAAGGGGTGGCAGGTTTTCCAGCGTAGTGTCAGTTTCATATGACACCGAACATGGGGTTGAAACCAAGACTGACTGGTTTTAGGTCAGCATACATAACTTGGGAGACCTTCTGTTGTATGTCACCAGTGAGTGAAAGTAGACGTGTCTTATCTATGGGACCACAGCAAACTGTAATGTTCGTTAGACGTGGCAGAGTATACGAACGTTGCTCTGAAATCTATTAGATAACAAATGAGAGGAAGATGGGAGATATTACAACACCTTGGAAAACGTCGCTACTATACATGACACCATCTTCCAGAGACTGTTTTGGGTGTATCCACTGGGAAAAACGAACTGAATCCAGCTGCATTCAGTAGTGTTGATTCTAATCTCCGTGATTGGCCGCCTCCTACCAAATTGAAAAGAGCAGGGGCGTTCAATATCATTTTTTATTATCTTCCTAATGTTACAGTGCTGGTCAAGCCAAAACTGTAACCTTTTATAATGACGACGGACTGAAAACGGGATTGTCATCTCTCTTGTATTTTTTTCTTTGTTAATCCTTATAACTGCGATCACCTACTTCGGCGTATGCCCTACATCGGTTAAGGTTCTAGTTTGAAGGCAGAATTTGCGATAATTCTGACGTAATGGACCCTGAGAACAAGGATGATACGGTGCTGGACTTCGATCCTAAATATTACCCCATAACCTGGGACCATCACCGTCGACGCCGGCGCTGTAAGGGACTCTGGGGTTTACTCTTTCTCACGGCACTACTTGTAGTGGTACTACTGGGTGTGGCGGTGTACAGCATCTTTGGGTTGGAAGCCACGTTGAACCAAGTCCAGGCCCGGCTGGGTATTGTAGAGCTTTACCAAGGGCAAAGATTGACCACGTTACAATCCCCGCCTCCAAAGGAACCCTCGGAAAATCAAACACCATTCGCTAGGGAAACACATAACCGAGAAGTGTTTGGCCAAATTTACGTGGTGAATTTGGCCAAGCGTACTGATCGGAAAGATAGTATGATCACACTCTTGCGTTTTCTGGACCTACCGGGATTGTTCACTTCGGCAGTAACTCCGGATGACTTAGCATTCGTGCCCAAATCCGCCGAGGAACACGGAGTAGGCAAGGATCAGCTGGCGTGTTGGCGTAGCCATATGAATATATATCAAGATGTGGTGCGAAGAAACCTCCCGCGGGCTCTAATTCTGGAAGACGATATTGACCTAGAGCTCAATGTGACCGATATTGTGGAAACTAAGCTTCAACACATCCCACTGGACTGGGACATATTTTACCTAGGTCATTGCAGTGTCGGTAAATATTATGGAGAGATGTGGGACAAAGAGCACGGCATCCGGCTGTTGAATGGAGGTTGGTGTACCCACGCCTATATGGTGACCCAACGTGGAGCCCAACGACTGTTGAACCTGTTAGCCAAACCGACCGCTGCATTGGACCAGATGTTGGCCGAACTGGGCGAAAAACAAACTTTACTTCCTTACGCTGCAGAACCCCAAGTGGTGGCCCAATTGAGACGTGAGGATGACCCGTCCGATATTTCCTCCAGCGGTCATTCCAAACTTTGGGAAAGACTGGTCAACCCGGCCCGTCAGGCCCTAAACAAGACTTTATTCGTCGATCCAGGTGACACTACATTGGATTAGTATCAGTGCTATATATACTCGTCGTATTTTTAGAATCTTTATTATACATTATCTACTATTAATAGTTTGGAAAAGCTTCCCACACCATCCACCATTGTGGTAGTAAAAGCCATGTAATGAACTGTAAAACAACAACATTACTGGGTGAATATACCTTGTGTAAGTATACCACATGAGGTATTTCCTTATCCGTCCACGATGCTATGAATAGACCGCTGCGCTCCTCACGCTTTTTCTTTGCATGGCCTAATGACACAGAATACTGTTGAGACCCAGGCTGATTACAAAGCCAACGGTAAGAATAAACCCATGGAGTTGTAGATTCAGGCAGTCCTGGAATATTTCGCCAAAATAAGAACTACACCGCTATCGCACATATGTATTGAGCTTTGATAGTTCGAATGGCTTGATGGTGTAGATGAAACAAGGAGGGTGGTCCGAGGATCGGGCCAGTCTCCCATTGCCATCCAATATACTTTGTTATTTTTCAAATTTTTTACAGGTGAAGGCACCCGTTTCCTTTGTTTCCAATCTGAGAAGAAGGTCTGGTCCTTTAACAGGGTCTCATTATCTTCCCTTAAAGGTGCCCACCCCGACAAGTTACCAATTTTCTTATTGGTAGTATTCTATTTTGTAGAGTACAACTTGACTGAATATGAAAATGATAATTGACTAAGTAATATAGGGTTATTCTTGGTAGATTTAAAAATGTTTTGATATTATACGAAGAGGTTATGGTCGACATATATTACCATGGAGTTAGAGAATGTCAGACTTTCTCCTTACTCGACAGCAAAGGGAAAGAATAATGGATGAGGCAGAATCACACCTGGTAGACCATGAGGAGGTTTTACTTGCCGATGTGGTGGAACTGCAGTTGGTTTATACGATAAAAATAAGAAGAAAAGGGGATAGTCATACAACCTGAAAATTATGGGCACAATAAATATATTGAAAACGAACTACACAGTCTGGCGATTTATATTTTTTTCCGCTCCCTCTATGTTCGCACTAGGCAGATTCACATTGAGAGTGGATTTGAGTAATTCTTTTTTTTTCTACAATATAGTGAAAAATCCGCCAGCGTCGAATGGGTCTCTCACGAAACACTATTGGTTAAATTTGTTATAGGGATATCTTTGCTCTAAATCGCTATATAGGCGAAAAAAAAATCACCCATATGTACACTTAATTAGTCGACTGAGATGCAATGCTTCCCTTTCGTACTCGGACGACTTTTAACATCATCGACGGTATCCATCCACTGGTCCACACATCGGATATTCATTCATCGTTGTACTTCCTTTGTTCAATGACAAGTTCGGGGATCTTGACCAGCGGCTTAGATTAACAAAGCAGAGCTACACACCAATTTGTAGTCTTATGCATCTTCAAGCAGCGTACAGCTGGGTAGGCAAACCATTGCTGAGAATCATCGTCTTTTTCCTGCAGACTGAAGAAATAACTAGCCAATAATGAAAGGCCCCTAAATGAGAATTATGACTTTTTATCAATACCGGCGTATGTCCTTCATCAAAGAATATACAAGCCTCATAATCTTTCCTGATGGACTGGTCTCTGGCTCGAGAACTGGGCATAATCATATTATACTAGCAACCGTGACTGGCGCGGGCGCTCACTACCCGAAAAAACTCTGTGTGGTAGCAATCTAGAAATTTTCTTTTAATTATAATTTAATGACCATGGGCATAGCTATTGGCATAGACAGTGACCCATTTTTTTCTGATGAATAAGGTGCACTGTGTTAGCGGATGCAGTGGGCACGGGGCTTTCCTAAAACAGTAGGGGGGATCACCCCACCCTCTGTGCAAAGCTAGCCGAGCTTCACAGAAGAGGGAATGATAGGTGGGTAACTTTACATTTTTTTTTCTATCAACTAGGATTGGTGGACAGCTTTGTATTTTTTTTATCAACTGGGATTGGCCCCCCGAATCCCTTCCCTCCATATCAGTGCCGAGTGACGATGAACACCAGGAAGATGGTGATGGCTGCATCACCTGAACATTATTGATTTACTAGTGGTCATGACGAGTCGGTATATAAGAACTAACGTCCGGCCTTGGCGAAGTTAGTCAACTATTTATCTATTATTATTTTTCAGCGACTGTTTGAAACTGTTGATGGTCGTGTCTGTTACGTCTCAGGTTTTTTTTACGGTTTTTACTAATTACACCTTTCTTTTACGACCAACTCTAGTTAATTTCTATTCCGATTTATTATCAGCAGTTTTGTCGTGCTCTTGCTAAACTCAATTCATCGATGGAATACATCGAAGATAAATCTTCTCATAAGGGTTCCGATGGCTACTTGCTCTCGGACTCTGGAACGCCGTCCGGCTACTACCCTTCCACCCGGCGTTCACGCTGGCGCTGGATATTGGCAGGAGGTCTAGGTTTTATCTTGCTAATACTGTGCGTCGTAAATGTCCTGGTATCTTTGCAAAATCAGTTCACCCTCAAAAAAATGAACGACCTCGTTGTTGTGGATACCGAGGAGCACCAAGTTGATTCTATTCTCCGAGCCGAGGATTCACCGTCGAAGCACGCCTCTGATGTATTTGGACATGTCTACGTGGTAAACCTGGATAAACGTACCGATCGCAAAGACACCATGGTCAATTTGCTTGGCTTTCTCGATATCCCGGCCGACTTTACTAAGGCGACTACCCCGGATGACCTCAAGTTTATCCCAACCAGCGCCGTGGAGAAAAAAGTGAGTACGAGTCGACTGGCTTGTTGGCGTAGTCATATGAACGTATACCGACAGATTGTGTACAACCGCCTGGAGCACGCGCTTATCCTGGAAGATGATGCTGACCTGGAAATGGAAGTCGTGAAGCTCACCCAAGATAAGCTGCAACATTTACCCAAAGATTGGGATCTGTTTTATTTGGGACATTGTAGTGGTGGGATATATATTGGGCCAATGTACAACCAGGAACACGGTATTCGTATCCTTAATGGCGGATGGTGCACCCACGGTTACATGGTATCACAAAAGGGCGCTCGGAAGCTCTTGGGTCTCTTGGCTCAACCCACGGGCGCCATAGATGAGATGATTGCGAACCTTGGTATGAAAGGTCGATTGGAAACCTACGCTGCGCACCCGCTCATTGTGGCCCAGATTCGTCGCAAGAACGATCCCTCGGATATTCCTGGTAGTAACCACGATAGACAGTGGGAAGGCCTGGTACATTCCGCCCGTAAAACTTTTTGGACCACCGTTCTTAACGAAACGATGCCTCAAGACTAACCAAGGCTCATTCTTGGGCTCTTGCTCCCCTCATCCATCACGTTATTATTAGCTTATTTTTGTACAATATATTTTTTAAAAATTTATTATTCTCCTGGAATGTGCGAAATTCAGAAGCAAAGTCACTGTACCATCCACGTATGAAAAATCAATCAGTAGCTGCTGGTGTACTCGATGATACCATTTTCTCTACGTATCACACAGGTCAACTGTAGGCTATTATGATCAGCATCCGAAATGGAGGGCACCAACTTTTCGAACAGTGTTTATTTTTAGTTCTCAGTGTCACCTCCGTGTTCACTCTTTGTTGTAATGCTATGAACAATTCCACCCACCCTCACATGGATATTTTTTTTTGCCCTCCCAATATATTATAGTTAATAGATGCCGTCGACATTTTATCTTTATTTTAGGGGTAGTTATTTTTACCCCTTGGACTAGTCCACAGTCTACAATAAACTTAAAAGTCGCCGTGCATAGGCACAAAGAACACGGCAAAGGACAATTTTTTTAACACAAAATAGAAGCAACTCATAGGGACGGCTGGTAGGAGGGAATAAAAGAAGGAGAAAGATAAAAAACAAATTTTCTCACGGAAATTTTTTCTTTCTACTTCGGGGAAAGCAATATTTTTGCGAAAAAATTTTCCTTTCCCCTCTATTAACATAATATGTTTTAACAAAAACTAATTATAGTTAATAGATGCCTATTCCCAATAACCCTACCTTCCAACTAAAAAGAAAAAACATAGGACATCATCCCATTAAACTGACACTTATTCTGTAACAACAAAACTCAAGCTTCCATATAAACTAAATCATAAATGAAAATATAAGACATAATTCTGAATGGTATGGGAGTGAAACTTGACAGTATGCTTGCATCATTTCCAGTGCATCCCATCTTCCCCAATCTAGTACTCGAAGTGGGTCTATTTTTATGGCTAACATTCCTGCTACCATCATTTTTCTCAAACTATGAGATGAATAGCCCTTTGCAATCAATTCATGGTGACCTAATGATTTTAGTAACCATTGTACTCTATTGGTAACCCACGCAGCCAGATTTTTTGGGTTTTCTCCCCATAGGAATGTTCCCTTGCAATGTAGTAGGTACCTGCTGAGGATCTTAGTGAAGCCAGGGCATAGGGGACTCACTACTTGGTGAACTCCTTCAAGGTGGGCCTTATGTTTTTCTCCCCATATGAACACCCTAAGAGTATGGTCATTCAGGCTGATGTCTGCTTTCTTGAGGGCCATCAATGAGGTCACCCATAATCCAAAAATTAATCCGATGATGAACATGGCCACCCACTCTAATTGTGACCTGTTTGGTATCCAATCTGGAGAGCATAAGCTCAGGTACAATTCTGTTGGAATAGGACTAGCTCCCCGTGGGTCTTTGATTTCCAGATGATCGTGGTAATAGGTTATTGCATAACCCTTTTGTGCGAGTTTTATGGTTTCCTCTGTGAATTGAATGGCACCATACCAAGTCTTATCATATTTTACCAAAGGGGTGATTTTGCTTGGTAAGGAACATGGATTGACTTTTAACAAATAGAGGTAGATAAAGTAGGTCATCAGATTTGAATCCATCACTGGGTGAGGCTCCAATTGGTTTTTCTGACAAAACAAAAGGTATTGTTGGTGTTGGCTGGTATATGTACTCCATGTGGCCTTGGAAAGGCTGTTCTTAAATAACTGCCTTGCAAGTGGGTGATCTTTTAGACTGGGAGCAAACCCACTTAGCCATTGGTCCACCACAAATGAAGTATAATCCATTTTCCAGTTGGGTAGCACTAGAACTGAGCTGCCACCATCTTCCAACGACAATTCAGAAATGGTTCTGGGAGTAAGTTGGGCAAGTGTGTTTGGGGAATCGCCCATTGTCCCACCATTGGTATCTCTTGGATGACTTTGGCATTTTGGGCCACTTTGGGCCACCATGGTTGGCTTCTCCAGAGTGGTAGAATCACAGTCCCATGGGTGTTTTCACAGATTATCTTTGTTACTACACAATTGATGATTCCAAAGGGGGGATTGAACCACCCATTTTCCCCTGACCATTCTTGGGTGAAGGCATCCTGGTAGATCACCCCATGATGTGGCTGTAGGGTGCAGTACCGAGGTACTTGCGCATTCCAAGGACTCACAAACCAGTCAATTGTATGGGGACCATGTTGTCATTCCAACTTTAGGAATATGTCCTTTGTGAGTTTCCAGTTCCCATGTTGGTTTATCCATGATAGAAAATCCACCTCTATATTCAGTACGCCAGCTAGATGGTGCGCCCCCCCAAAAATTGTGATATGGTTTGATGAAGTCAATGCCCAAATTCACTGGACAATTTGGTTCAGTTGATGGCTCCATGATCTGTAACCATTTATGGCTGCCACTACACTTGTAGCATCTGTTCGCAGTTGAATCTTGTGCCCCCCAATCTGGGGTAGGCCCTCCTCCAATGCTTTTTGTATGGCTAAAAGCTCCAAAGCAGTAATATGGAGTTGGGATTCTTGAAGGGTCCAGGTCCCATGGCCGAGGGTAGAATTGTAGGTCCATCCATAGCCCTGATGACTGGCATCTGTGGTCAACACATTGGTCCTCATTGGGGTGGGGACTGGATGGCTTAAATCTGGATTCTTTAGTAGGTGAAACAGGTGCTTTAGATCCCAGCATGCCACATTGGTTAGTTTGACTTGAGCATCCCAGTTCACCATGGTCACCAGATTTTGATAGACTGATCTTAGGTACATTCAGACTGCCGGAAAGACCAACCGAGCTGATTGTATAGTCCCAATTAATGAGGCTAGGATCCATGCCTTTATAGAACATTTTCATTGGGCAATTTTTCTCAGGACCCCATGAACTTGGTGAGTCAGTTTTTCACGAAATTCCTGAGATAAATGAAATTCCAGTTTTGGTATGTCTAAGACTAGACCCAAGTGACATATGACTGGCACTGGTTCCCATTGACACTTCTTGGGGTGGGGAATTAGACCCAATGACTGAATAAAGTCATGAACCTTCTGGGACGTGTGTTGCATCTTGGTTAACGAACCCGAGCAGAGCACCAAAAAGTCATCTAGATATGGCAGACAGGTTAAATTCCAGGTCCGCAGGGTCTGGACAATGGTCCTCATTAATTTGCAGAAATAAAATGGTGACAACTTCCATCCAAATGGCAGGGTGGAAAATTGGTATATCTTCCCAAGTAATCTTGTCTGGAAATACTTCTGGTCCTCCCACTGAATCCCTAATGCCATGTAGCCATCTTTCAAATCAAAAGAGATTGCTCGCTGGTCTGGACGAATGTGATTCTGGATTTTTTCCCAATTTTCATACTGCATAATTCGTGACCAACAAAATGTGTTCAAATATCACAAATCTGTGATTAACTGGTACCTGCCTCCCTTGCGAGGGATCAGGAAGGAGGGGGAGATATGAGTACCAGTGGGGACTTCCTGAATTGCTCCAGTTAAAACCATCTGCTGGATCTTGGCCTTTAGAAATTCTATTTCTTCATTGGTTCTTAAGGGGCATTCTGGGATGTCGAAGGGAGCTGGGGGTCCCTCCTTCCAAGGCACAGCAACCCCATGTCTTATCCAATTCTGGACATGAGGTGAGGTTTTGCACACAGCCCAATATTCCAGTGCTGACCTCACATGTTTGTGTAGAGGTACCTCTCTGGAAGGGCCAGGATTGCTAATCTTGGTGAGTGCCAGACTTGCCCATTGCTGGGGCAGTCTTGGCACCCTCTGCTGTAGTATTTTGGACTGAATTCACAGCTACTTTTGCCACCACAATCATCTCTTGTTCCCGTTTTTTCGCCATGAATTGTGCAATCAGTCCTTGTAGACATAATGAACTGGTGGTGGCTAGATCACTCTCATCCATCATGCAGATGGTATTCACCACCTTAACACCTTCGGTCACCTTAATATGATTTAGAGTCATTTGAGAAAGTAGGGTCCCATCAATGGCACCAGCCAGCACCCATACAAGATAGGCAACCCAGGGGTCTGAGGCAAATCCTGGGTCAATTGATTCAGCATAACCCAAACCCATTACTACCAAGGAGAGTAGTGTTTGTCCCACTAAATATTCCTCTCGAGATTCTAGTGCCATACCTGATGCATAGGTATCCAGATGGGTTCAGATGATTCTGGATTCGGCGGGCAGATGAGAGAATGGCAGAATGTAATCTGACCATTGTGCAATAGGCACCTGGTCTCTTGCATACACTGCTGGATGGAACGTGGACGGAATATTTCATAGGGCATCCGAAAGTTGTTTATCTTGTAAATTGTGACCTTGCTGGTCCACCAGTTGGGAGCCTTGATGTTCGCGAATCAGCTCCTGGAGTAAGTTCTCCATCACTACTAAATGATCTTCTGTAGAAGAGGACATATTTTTAAACTGATTAGCCACGAGAGGTAGGGCAATAATATTGGTGTTTTATAAGGTGAAATAAATAACTTTGATACTAAAACTAACAATTACCCAGTATTGACTCCTAGATATGGGTATACACAGATTAGAACTCAGATTATTATGTAGACCTAAAAAATAAAACAATACAACTACCTAACTTTTATTCAGGGAATAAAAGAAGGAGAAAGATAAAAAACAAATTTTCTCATGGAAATTTTTTCTTTCTACTTTGGGGAAAGCAATATTTTTGTGAAAAAATTTTCCTTTCCCCTCTATTAACATAATATGTTTTAACAAAAACTAATTAAACCATTTCCTTTATGATGATTTGAATCCAGGCTCTTTCTCAGCTGGTTAGTACTTTGTCACTGGTAAATGCAGTCGAACTCAGGCCAGTGGTAATTCCCACCTTCCCATTCCGTACATTCTTTTAGGTTGTCCAAGGTGCTCTGTTTTACCACATTTGTTGTTTCAAGAGCTAAACTTGGATGGACCATTGGAGACATTTACACCAATGGAGAACTTAGCCAAACAACAAATGTTATCAGGAGTGGTACAGGTCAATGAACCCTACTCTCGAAAATGAACAACTGCGTATTTATCACTTTCTTTGTGAGTATCAGGAAAAATTCAACTAGTCTAAGTATCAGCAAGAAGTTTTTCAGCAAATTCTAGACCAGTGTGACAGCACCATGTTTATCCAGCCCCCGTTTCACTGTGACTTTGGGTATAATATTGTAACAAATCGAGCAGGATATCTCAATAAATGAACGAGTAGGAACATAGGGTATAAAATATTTATTTGTAATACACATGAGGAATCCAGATCTGGAGGGGTCAATGGGCCCTATTTATCAGAGATATGACGGGTAACTGGTTGGGAATCTCTTGTGCTCTCAAGTGTAGGACAGGGGGACCATTGGTAAACTGTCTGCTCACCAATCTGTACTCGTTTCTCCCCTGCATGGACATCTCCTGGCCTCTTGTGGTCCTCTTACTACCTGTGCGCATCCCATTGTTATGTGCAACGTGCTAAGGTTCATCTTCTGGACACAGGAGGGTCAGAATTGATTAAGCTGGGGGTCACCAGCTAGAATCCCCTGTACCCATACTTACACAGTGAAGGGAAGTGGCTCTCCTTCTGGTGAGAGGGGGCGAGCCTCTAAGAAGAGGCCCTCGAGATCACTACAATATCAAATTGGGTCAGAATTTCCTCAGTAACTCCTTTACCACTAGCCTGGACTGTGCCCCTGTGGTAACTGGTGACAAAGTATGGTTGAGACCTCAGGTCCATATTTACGCTGTCACACACCCTTTGGCCACTAAACCATGCAGTCAGTGTTGGATTCAGGCCAAATCAGTGACCATTGATGACCATGTGTGGGTGGGCGGGAATAGTGTGACTATGCCAGGCATAACCATTGGGAAGTGCGCAGTGGTGGGTGCAGGAAGTGTAGTGACCAAGGATGTTCGACCATTTACCTTGGTACTGGGAAATCCTGCACGAATGGTCCAAATGTTGCTGACGGACAATGACGAGGTTGACGAATGAGCGTTTCAATCAAGTGTAGGAGGGGAGCCAGTGTTTCACAGGGAAAGGGGATGACGTGTTGCGTTCCCTATGGGTGAAAAAAAAAGTTTACCCGTTCGCTATGCTGGTATTCCTCTGACAGTCACAACTCGGCCTGAATATAATACTCTAAAGTTGGTCCAACTTTTTCTTCTATTTCTCACATATTTTTTTTGGGTTATTTTACTATTGTTACTCTTCACTGTCGTTATTTATAATTCCCTTGTCTCAATAAAGGAGCACGCTCACAGGGTTCTGACTCTTCTACATTTTTCATTTTTACCCATGGCTTCAATGAAGGAGCGTATGACTGCTGGGGAGTTGTACCTGGCCAGTGATCCCGAACTTGTAAAAGGTCGGGCCCGTGCCTACCAACTCAACCAGGAACTCAGTCAGCATTTTATTGACGATACCCAACGCAAACGTATTACCCATGAGTTGCTCGGGGCCTGCGACGAGACCACCTTCATTCAGCCTCCGTTCTTTTGCGACTATGGTTACAATATTAAAGTGGGCAAAAATTTTTACATTAACGCATTTGGCACCATCCTCGACGGTGCCCCGGTTACCATCGGAGACAATGTTATGATGGGCCCCCAGGTGCAGATTTATACCGCTGGCCACCCGCTTGACCCCGCCGAGCGGAGCACCTTGTGGGAATTTTCTAAACCCATCCGAATCGAAAGCGACGTGTGGTTAGGCGGGGGCGTGGTAGTGCTGGGGGGTGTCACTATTGGTGAGGGGTCTACTGTGGCCGCGGGGAGTGTGATCACCAAGGATGTACCACCTTACGTAGTGGTGGCCGGTAATCCAGCCAAGGTCATCAAAACCCTACCTCGTCCCGGGGAAGATAATTCCGAAACTGTTTAACTGTCTGCACCAGTTTTGGATGTTTACTTGGCTCAGGTGGCGGTATATCTATATTTACAGGTCATGTACCTTCCATGCGTAGGGCTGTCATGTTTAAGGATTGTGGTTATTGATTTAATCCGTTGTTGTTGGAGGTGACTTGTACCTGCCTCGTAGATACTCGTCGTTGATCCTTGCCTTCAATGGATGATAATGAGTGGATCGGTGCAGTTCAGTTCTCAGTCGTTATCGATGACGGTGGGTAACTATTATTAACAATGCAGCATAAAAGTGACACAGTACAGATTGGTCATCTGAACCATCTATCTACAACATTCCGCTGTGGAACCTCGGGTGGACACGGGTGGTTAATCAAGTTTTCGAGAGATTGTAGGTATTGACAATGTAATTTTTTTGGGGAGAGACAGTAATAAATGTGGCTGGTGTTTAGATTAGAACGAAATGATGCCCTTATACATTGTACTTTCTCTTTTCGTTCTTTCCTCACGATGTATTGAAGGCCAAGTATTTTGGTTTACCAGCCACAATGACCGCAATACCTAATCAATTAATAATATGGACCCCAAAGTGAACGCCATGACCGTGCGGTGTATGTATTATGGCTGCCAATATTGCCCGCAAGAAAAAAAAACCAAGCCGCTTTACGACATTCTACCATATACTAGCAGAGTAGAACCTTTATAATAACCCTCACAAATATGAGCCAGTGAATTATTATATATTTCTCCACGCAGTTCCAGGTTAAATTGATCCCATCGCCACCGGTTATTTTTGTTTTTGTTTACCGAGGCGATAGCGCAGTAAGTGGCCAGGTCTTAAATAGATAATCCCTCCCCTTCTCATCTCCCCCCTAAAGTAAGGACAGCCCACCCTTGCAGTACCAAACGTGGGGAACCTCTTATCAAGCGGTATCAGTTGCATTCTACGCTGATTGGTTTTCTTAAAAATACTGCATCCGGGACAAACCGGCAGACCCTATGAGCTGGCCCTGAGTAATACTCCCCCGACTCAGGGCTATTCGGGAAGGAAGCCAATTTCATGTGTACCAGCGTCGATTCGCTCTGGTGGACCTCTCATCCGTCCGATGTGTGCACGGGTAAGTACGGTCAAGGGGTAAAGGTCCGATTCGTCTGGACTGGACAGTGACTCAGGAAGGTATATGGTCATTTATGCTTAGTACCTCTAATCAGTAGATCCCCCATTGTTCCCCGTTTAATCATTAATCTATCAGCATCAGCATCAGCACCAATCGTACTAATCGCAGCTCCTGACTCGCATACAGGCAGAGTACATGCTTGTGTGACTATTAAAGGGACTGCCTTTCCCCCGCTGTTTCGTCTGGCTCTTTTTTCCACTGTCTTTCTTTATCCCTCCCTTGTGTTCTGGTCACTCCGTTTGACCTACTTCACTTCACGTTCACCAATCTGTTTTGGTGTTTTTACCAGTTGTTGTATCTTATCTCGTGGTGTATATTTACCTTGATTTGGTCTGTTCCGTTGACCGATCTTTCTCCATTCGTGTGACTGGCTGTGCTCTAGTTTTTTTTACTGTTGTGGTAAGTACTTGACACAATATTTCTTCGAATATATATGTGCGGTAAATGGTAACTATACAGCTCTGAACCATAGGTCCACCAATAAACAGCCACGCGTGTCGTTTCAAATGCAAGGTGATAGTGTTAGCGGTGGCGGTGAGTATGTATCGTTTGCCTTATCTTCCTCCATAGGTGATCCGGTCCGCTTAATCTTCACAAGGTACTAACAACTTTGTTGACACGGATGGGCTGGTGTTCAATTTCCCTGATAACTAGATTTGTATCATGTCGGAAATTCGCAAGGAAGCTTTGCTGGAGGCGGTTAATCGCCCTCCGCACGTCCGTTCCTTCCCCAAGGTAGACGGAAAACAATTGTATCCGTCGGATTTTTTCGCCGAGTATGTGTTTACGGTCAAGGATATCGCCAAAGCAGTGCCCAAGCCTATTTTTGCCGAATTTATGAAGCAAAAGCGTGGTCACCAGACCCTGTCCAAGGCCACCGCCGATGCCATTGCCCACGCCGTACGTGTCTGGGCCATGGACCGTGGAGCAACCCACTTTACCCATTGGTTCCAACCCCAAACTGGTGCCACCGCGGAGAAGCACGATTCTTTCCTGTCTTTCCAGAGTACCCCCTCAGGTGAGTACGTGGCCATTGATACCTTCTCGGGTTCCCAACTCTTGCAATCGGAACCCGACGCGTCCAGTTTTCCCTCCGGTGGGGTGCGTACCACTTTTGAAGCCCGTGGTTACACCGTCTGGGATACCTCCAGCCCTATGTTCATCCGTCCCGGTCCCAATGATACCAAGATCTTGTACATTCCTTCGGTGTTCATATCCTACAATGGGGAAGCCCTGGATGAGAAGACTCCTCTGCTTCGTTCCAGCGCTGCCCTGTCCAAGGCGGCGGTGGAGCTGTTGGCCTTGATTTCCCCGCGTTCTCTCACTTCGCAATCCCCCGCGGCCCAAGTGGTCACCACTCTTGGTGTGGAACAGGAATTCTTCTTGATCGATCGTGGACTCTACGCTCTGCGTCCGGATCTAAAGATTTGCGGCCGTACCTTACTGGGTAACCTGCCACCCCGTCATCAACAGTTGGAGGATCACTACTTTGGTCATATCCCCACCCGCGTTCTGGCCACCATGAGCGAAATGGAATTGGAACTGTACAAATTAGGTGTGCCCCTCAAGACTCGTCACAACGAAGTGGCCCCGGCTCAGTTCGAGGTGGCTCCCATTTTCGAGGATGCCTCGGTCGCCGTGGACCACAACCTGTTGACTATGGAAATCCTCCACAAGGTTGCCCACCGTCACGGCCTCAAGGCCCTTTTCCACGAGAAGCCCTTTCAGGGTGTGAATGGCTCCGGTAAACACTGTAACTGGGCCCTCTCTACCGACCGTGGTGAGAACCTGTTGGAACCCAGTGTGAAGCCCGAGACCAACTACCGTTTCCTGCTCTTCCTGGCCGCGGTTTTGCATGCCGTGCACAACCACGCTGCTCTTCTTTTGACGGGTATCTCCAGCTCCAGCAACCAACACCGTTTGGGTGCCAGCGAAGCCCCTCCCGGTATCATCTCTGTGTTTTTGGGTGATCAACTGAACGAAGTCCTCAACGCCATTGAGGAATCGCGTGCCATCAAGACCTTCTCCGTGCCCCACTTCCAGACCGTCAAGCTGGGTGGTACCGTGTTGGACCTCAAAGTGTCGGCGCTGCCTAGCATCGAACGCGACCTGACCGATCGTAACCGTACTTCACCGTTTGCCTTTACCGGCAACAAATTCGAATTCCGTGCAGTGGGTTCTCAACAATCCCCTTCGTTCCCCGTCACCTTGCTGAACTGCGCCGTGACCCAATCCCTGCGTGAAATTACCGCTGCCCTCGTTAAACAAAAGGGTACCAAGGAATACCCGTCCACCGAAGACCAATTGGCTGTGATCCGTGAATTCATCATCGCCTCCAAACCCATTCGCTTCGAAGGTGATAATTACTCGGATTTCTGGGTGGCCGAGGCTGCCAAACGTGGTTTGCCCAACATCACCAGCCCGCCCGTGGCCTTTGGCGAACTCCTCAACGCCAAACACAGCGACTTGCTCACCAAGAAGGTGGGCATCTTCTCCGAGTCCGAATTGCAATCCCGTTACCATATTCTGATGGAGCGCTATGAAAAGGACATGGTGGTGGAAGCCAAGACCTTGATTTCCATGGTGAACACCCAAGTGGTACCCGCCGTATTTGAATACCGCAAGGTGTTGGGTGATTCTGCGGCCTCCCTCAAGTCCGTGTCGGTGGAACCCACTTCGGAAATTGAATTTTTGCAAAAGATTAGCACTTTGCTGACAGCTGCGACTAAGTATGCCGCCGAATTGGAAAGCGAAGTCGAAATCCTGGAAAACGGCGCCACGGACAAGGTGGCGGAATCCCCTTCGCACTTTGCGCATGATGTGCTGTACCCCCTTATGAACAAGATTCGGACCGAGGTAGACAAATTGGAACAAATTGTGGGTGACAAGTACTGGGGTTTGCCCAAGTATACTGAATTGTTGCTCACCATCTAAAAGGTGTGAAATCACTCATTCCACCACTAGTGTGCCTTTTGTTTGCTTGTGATTACTATTTCTGCCTATTTGGATTATTTTTTTTGTTATTTTGTTATTTTAGTACAGCCATGGTAATGTTTTACAGTTTTGGCATATATACATATATATATCTCAGTGCTATACATGATGGCTTATAAAATCCAAGCACTTTGTTATTTGGTAAACTCTCGTTGTCAATGAATTACGGTTTCTCAGGGCATAGTCCGTAATTTTTGCAAGACCGATGAGACCACTGCTTTGCGCAGTCAAGGAAATTAGGTTTGTGGTAGGTAGCCAGCATGGTTGCATTGCAGTGAGAACACAATTTGTGTCGGTAGACACACAATAGAGAGATAAGTAGTTGTTTGTACGAAAGAACTACACAGACCATGACAGCCAATTCTTTTGTTCCATCTAGTGGCACTCGTCTAGAGACTCACCTGGATAATTCCGAGGAGGTGTAGTGAGGACATCAGGTTGCTTCAACTCTGAAGGTAAGGTCATACTTTTCAGGCGATTCTGCAGGGGGGATTGTAGAGCATCTGGCTTTGCGGCACCAGGAAAAAGTGCTGTTATTGTTCTGGTATGCCATGTATTGATTGCCGCCTGGATGTTCTATTGCTAACTACAAATATACATCATTAGGTGTTCCTACTGTTTTCTTCCTTGCTGCGCATGCTGTCTGCTTACCAACGCAAACTTCTCTTTTATTGCAAAAAAAAGTCATTTTGAATATCACAGCATTCGATCAAATGTTTGTCTCCTTCTTTACTCTTTTATGATGACGATATCATTCTGTTGCCGTTTGTTATGCTCTTTAGGTTATGTTGACACTTGGGTAGTTTACATGAAAACTGAAGTAACCAATGAGATTTGTTCACCAAAATAACAACAATAACGTTCACCAATAGGATTACAGTATAAGTGCTTACCCCTAAAACAATCACCAGTGGCAATAAATTGTCATTCACCACTTTTCATGACCACTTCATTTACTCCCCTTCTCAACTCTCTGGTCTTCATTAAGTGGCCGAAAAACAAACCCAACTGCGTGCCTTTTAAAACAGACAGCCTAGACCTCCTTGCCTGTGCAGTGGTTACGGGTAATCTGGCATTGTCTCCTGAGTTCATATCCTCTGAATCATTAGGATAAGTGTGTTGTATATCCAGTAAACGGCGAGGAACGCTTGGCTGTTTTCATTTACTTCTCTGGCCAGTATATTGGTGTTCTAAATCGCGCTATGTAAGAGATTGCAAACTGGTTGAGTTTTAATATTATCCATTAGAAAAAAAAAACTGATGATTTGGTAAAGTATTTCGCTAGTGTTTTCGGGTAAACTGATATCGCTGTGTAAGTCACTTACTTTGGCTCCGCCTCTCATCACCACTTTGGTTACCATGTATTCCAGTTGGGAAGCGATAATCGCTTCGCTTCCAGGTCTGATACCATTGGCATGGTTGATGACCCAATTTCACATTTGGTGAATTTTACACATGCGGGAGCCAGGATTGCCATCTATCAATGAACGAGCCAAAGTGGGAGCAATAACGAACGAGGGAGGAGTAAGTAACGGAGTGATTAACGGAGCGGATGTGATGGGTAAAGCAAAGGGGGGGAGAATGAAAGTAACGGAAGCGATAACGTAAGAGCAATTATTTCTCATATATTGAAGTGTCGACCAAAATGGTTAAACCTGGTTTCCAAGCTGACATGTCATGATCAATTAATCCTGCACCACAGGGTAGCGAATAGAATAATGGCACGAGGAGGGAGGGAGGAAGGAGAGTAGGTGAGAAGAAAATAGGTGAATGCTATAAACAAGGATAGATAGCATTATATTGAAACAGCGGGCAAACTAGAAATATATGCTAATGTTGGTTAGACAGTAA
>JAOPJG010000391.1:0-25881 GCA_027478255.1 Dispira simplex | reverse complement strand
GTGTAGCACATTTTTTTTCTAATGAGAAAACATTGCATATCCTTCTCCTTCCAATCTCATGGATGGGATAAAGTGCAATAATTTTACCCTAGATCACTCTGTTGCTATTAAAAATTTAACGAAAACCAGACACGAAACATTAGTTTTTAGTGGATCATTCTCACTTTAATTTTTTTACATTCGATTTTCACATAAAGAGATGTAGATACAACGTCAAGAGGAAGTTATTTACTCCAAGATGAAGAGCAACTTCAATGAACCATGGGTCATTCCTAAAAAGGACGAATTTGGAAATGAAAAAAAGCAGTACAATGATGTATACCACCAAAGAAGTGGAGTGGGGAGGGAGGGGAGGGGAGGGATCACAACAATAAATACTGTGTGGCTTGACTAACCTTACTTCTTCCCTCCAGATTGAAATTTGGGAAAACCGTACCGTTGGGGGGGGAGATGGACAATGCGTGGTATTATAGGGATGGAGGTTGGCTAACAAATTTGCATTGTGGACAATAGCGGGTCTCGGTTTTCTCAGAATCGGTTACAGTGGAGGTGGCCAAACAAGGAAGGCAGATAAAGAGCGAAGCGATATTTTTTAAGATGCACCCGGACCCAGACTCTGAGCAGGATGGTAGTGGGAGGAGGTAATCGGTGAGATATTTCAGTCGAAATGTAATAGAGATATGAGTCAGTGAAATGAACTATTGTTAAATTAAGAGTGATTGTATATATTATAAACCAGACTATTACGCTGTCAGTCCAAGATAAACATATATCTTAACTTACCCTTGGGCGCACCTTGCAAGGCAGTAAACATATGGTGGCATTTGGGACACGTAGCGTCCGATGCGTTCAAATTTTCCTTTTCATTGACACACACTGGTGAGCTAGCCGCTGAATTCGCTAAAGTGGAAGTAGAGTAAAACGAAGGTAGGGAAACGGTAGAACGGTTAGGCAACGTAGAATTCTGGGAAGTGTGCGACGGGGGTCCCGATCTCAATTGTGAATCAATTCCATTGTGATGGGCCTGGGGTGGTGGGTTTACCGTGGGCTTTTCTACAAAGAAAATACGGTTGGCGGTAGTATCCATAGGGGACATGAAGTCACCCCCTACGCTGCCGTCCGAATCTTTTCGTGGCATATCCAGGTTAAAGGAGCTCAAATTAACCATGGAATGGGACGACTTGCGACGATCAAAGTAAGCAGGCATGGCTGATAATTTCTACGTTTGAATGAAAAGGGTAGAAGCGATTCTTGGGATAAGAGATAAAGTGATATCAATATTTTTTGGGAGGTTTGTATAATTGTGCTTCTCAAGACCTTTATGAAGAGGATGGCGGTTGTACTGGTATATTGGCGAGAGATATACCAAAAATGTGAGTGTTATAGAGGTAACACAACGAAAATTATAAATCATAAATTGACATTAGTAGCGGAGGGTGGTTAAGTACAAGTGAAGAAATCTAATCGACAAGGATTAATCTATGGAAAACAAGGGCATCAAGAAACGAGGGGATAGGTTGACAACAAGCACTTGTCTATAAAATAAAACCGGAAAATCTACACAGACACAGACACCAAAGTGGCAGTGCTTTGGATAGATTACGAGGGACAACAACAGCGGAATTATCCACAATAAGGACAGTGAATTCCAACGGGGTACAAGGAAAATGGGGGTAGATAGATAAAATATAGGCAGAGAGGTTATCCACCCTGTAAATTTAACCTAGATGCAACGAGAGAAAATAAAAGAGTAGGGGGTACTCAAAGGCTCCAGTAGTACCTGGATGATATGAAAAATATGTTAAATTTTCAAGAGAGGAGCGGAAGCTCCCATTTATATACGTAACGGTAACTCCAGGATGAGCCACAAGCCATTTAAAGAACTGTGCTAAGCCTCTCCTATTAATCGGTAGATCCAGTCCCCGTCCTTTCCCGAATAATCGTATTTTCCTAATTTACACCATTATTCTTCAATTGACACATCACTTCCCAAAGAAGAGGAACAATTAGAAGTGACTTAGGTGAAGAATTAAAGAAAATGGTAAAAAAACGCTTCTCCTGTTATCTTTTCTACTGCCTTGTTTATCCCCCACTTACTCATTTCCCCAGAATTTCTTCCACCCAGCCACCATACGATATCATCCATCTCATCAACAGTGGTGGGTCGGGTCCCCCCTCCCTCCTCCACTTTAACCCTTTTAAATAGGTGGAAAGAAGCGTGGGATCCCACTATTCATTACCCTATTGCATGGCGAAAAGGTCCCAGGCGAGAGGCCAAATACTGATATTTAACTCCAGTATGACTGGGCCGGAAAATTAGTATTGTTCCAGTTCACCCTTATCTTGTTATACTTGCCTTAGATGTAAAACTGTCGTTGTTACCCATCTCGTTAAAAATAGCTAGTCTACCGGTTACCCGAACATCATTGTCGATGTTGCTGTAAAGAGCTGTACTCCACTCAGTGTAGTGTACCAGCGATATTAATAATGAATTTATCAATACTGTTGCTCAAACGACTAAATTTAATGGCAAAACAAAGTCCCGACGCTATTATTTGAAATTGGCAACCCACAGTTGTACTTTCAAAGAAAATCCCGAAAGAACGGACTGGGGACAGGTTCCTTTGGCATTCAATATTTCTCTTAGTAATCCTAAAAGATATTATTATATCTCTTTTCTGCAGCATCCAAGCTGAATTTAACAGCCCTGTCGTTAATTTAAACCGGGGCCCAGATGTTATCACTCGAGCACTATTGGTGAAGTAACAAAAGGAAATACCGTGATACCCGGAGTACCCATTCTGGTCATAAACTCCAGGCAAGGCAAGTTTTTGGGTCTCCAGATTGTTGATTGGGTGGGATGCCCCTTTTTAAACTAAGTCTTTGTTGTATAGTATTGTCACAGTAATCTGTTAGTGGGATATTTTAAATAGAAAACTTAGATTCGGAAGCAGCCGTTATAAAATCACTCTATTTTTATAGTGGTTATTGTGAAAATAAACTTTTTAAACTCCTAAAAAGAGAAATAAAAAATCAAAAACATTGAAGAAAAAAAATGTGCCAACGGAAAATGAAAATAAAAAAGGGATAAACAGCAAGGAAATAAAAGAGCATACTAACATTCGTATAAGCACATTCATTCCACCATTACCAGGCAAGCCTAGAAAAGAGAGATACGTGCATAAATGAGATCCATTGCACTACCCCACTTTCGGGCAGGAATCAAGTAATACGGAAAAATAATGAACGAAAGGAAAAACGCAAGGGACCTCCATATTCTTAAAAAGGAAGTTATTCATCGTCTGAAGTTACATCACCCGCCGAAGGACGAGCCCCACCGCCCTGTTGGCTACGCATCTGGGCCATTTGACCGGCCAAGGAATCTGCCTCGGGTTCCGAAATATCGTCCTCGGGCTCGGATTCGTAGGGTAATTCCGACGTTTGGTGCACCTCAAACTCCAAATCTTCCGACACATCACAACCCATATACGAGTCGCTCTTGATGAACAAGTTCAGGCTATAAGTACCGGGCTTGGTGGGGGCCTGGAACTGGATTTTGATGGCCTTGGAGGAATTCAAACCAGTAATACGGATGGGAGCCACGGTAAACCGGCCCGACGACAGATCACCCAGGATCAGCCACCAAAACGAGTGTTTAGGGATGGCACAGTAGGGGGCAAACACCTCAGGAACATCACTGGCAACAGCGCTAGGGTCGCCAGTGAAAAGTTTGTCCACACCGTCGTCTTCGTCCTCCATAATCTCGTCCTCATCCAAACCTTCATATTTGGGCTGTTTGGGAGTCACCGGGGTAATGGGTGCCTTGTCTCCCTTAGTGGTCAACGTCGCGGTAAAGGTCATAATGGCCCGTGGGGTAATGATTTTATCGCCCAATACTTTGAAGGTCGGGTTCCGTACACTAAGCTGAGGTACCCCGGCCAGTACCGCTTCGGTTTCTTTCCGTTGTTCCACGGGCCGACTGGACAGTAAACGGTCCCGGGTGGCCGCGTCCAATCGCTTAAACTTTTGAATACCCGCCACGGTAGGTTTACGCGCCAAGATTTCCTCAGTGAGGGCCCGGTCCACATGAGGCAGTTGCAGTAACGAAGGGCCATAGTGAGGAATGGCCTGGACCAACATTTGGGACAATTCTATAGTGTAGAACATGGGCTGCAACCACGAATACGTCTCTACAATGCGCTGTATTCCTACCAACAAGTGTAAAGATTTAATCACCATAGCCGCCTGGACTTCACGTAACCGTTCGTTGTCCACGGGGATACGGTACAGATGGGCATATATCAGCACCTTGGTACGGTAGGCGGCATCGGACGAAAACTTGGTAGACCGTTCAAACACTTCACCTGATATACGTTCTACTTCGTCCTTTACCCGGTCGGCCAGTTTGGCAAAAGCGTCCATTTCGTCGGCTAATTGGTATTCGGGATCATCCTTGAATTCAGTGCTGGCGGTCAAGAGTTCCAACATATCCAGCACATTAGCCCCTTCCTTTAATTCCTTGAAGAAGTGACCCATCGTTTTGTTGTATAAACCTTCCTTGGTATAGCGCATCGAACGGTACCACCAACGACCAACATACAAAGGCATCAACAAACCGAATAGGAGTCCGTAAATGCCCAGAACAAAGGGAGAAGCGTGCGATTCTACCAACCACTGCGGGAGCGCAATCCCCATATCGAAACTTTGACGTCCATCGGGATGTCCATACTTTTCATAGTTTTCACGGGCCGCATCGTCAGTTAATACCTTGTAGGCTTTGCTAATCTCAATGTACTTTTCCTCGGCGATTTCCTTTTCCGAAGCTGCGACCTTGTCCGGATGCCATTGCAAACTGAGTCTACGGTACTGTTTTTTGATTTCCTGCGGTGTCGCGCCAGTAGGCAAACTCAAAATATCATAAGGGTCCCAGGTCACAGTGGACTCCATCTGGGTGGTACGCAAAGTGTGGACCAAGTAGGCCACGGTCGCCCAGCCTACCACCACAAATAGAAATTTTTTGGTAAACAGCGACCGGCGTTGATTTCGGGCTTTCGGTACAAAGTACTTTTTGGTTTTGGCCACCACTACCGATTGGCTGCGGGAACGCACCAGGGACCAGGTGGCAGGGATCAAGGCCAGTCCCAGGAAGGACAGGAGGAAGTAGTTGAAATTAACTCCCTGTTCGTCGAAATTGTACTTCATGGCGAGGATGATGAAGACACGTGTCGGTGAAGTAACTAGAGAGCGCTGAGTCAACCAATACCGTGCGTCGAAGTATAGGAAATTCAAAAAAGGGTGAGTTGGATACTACTGCCAGATGAGAGTAACGACAGTAGGAAAGAAAAAAAACAGCGGAGTGGCGAAGATGGAGTTATGCCCCCAACGGTATGAAATGCTGACAACACCGCCGACGTTGCACTGGACGGAGGGATTAGTAGGTTTCCACCCGGGATGGGGATACACTACTGACGGAAAGAGAAACGAGTGAACAATAACACCTACGCAATGTAAAAGAAAAACGACAAAAAGTACAGATACGCAATGAACAGAAAAGTAATAGGAGTTATGAGTAGAGCGAACAACTAGACTCCAGATGAACGACTTTCCAACGCTTTGGGGTTGGTTGGTCGGCTCCACTGACGCTCCCCCAAAGTGCCCGAGTTTAGTCTTTGTTCTGTCGCTGAGGGTCTTTGGGTCTACAATGCTCGGCTTTTTCTAACTTTTGCTCAAGCGTACTCTCTCTCTTTATCGACCGAGACTTTCAGGGTTAGCGACTATAGATATTACCCCCTTGGTGGGTACCGTCCATGTGGTTATTCCCTTCCCCTTTCACCTCCTCTGCCCCAATAGAAATATGATTAAGGGAGGTCACCCTTGACATTTTGATATCTATGAAATTGCATTTTTGGGGATGAACGAGGCATTGCCAGCGCTGAACATATCAGTACTCTATAATACCATAAATAGTTTAGCTGATTTTCACTATAGAGAAAAAGCCTTTGGGGAACACCAAGTACTTGTCGGGTTTGGTAAAGAAAAGAAAAAGAAAATATAGAAATATTTCCATGAAACCCAAACAAGTGTCGCGAACAGCCGGGGAGTGTTCACCATGCTGTGAGAATTATTCCCATTTGCTTCATGGAAATTTATCAATATGTGGGAGTATTCATTTAGGCTGTATCACAGCTTAACTCCTTACATTAGGGACGACGATTGGGACTTTGATATGAATTCCACATCTTCCACAAATCACCAGCTGATTTGTTGGTTTATGGAGCTAGTGCTGTTGCTTTTGTCCTGTTTTGTTTGCTAACCCAACCTTATCTATCCTGGGGATAAAACATAGAGCAGGACATATTTCTGGCACATTTCAAAATTACTGAAAAAATTTCACATCACATGGGCAAGAACAAGGAATAAAAACACTGGTTTATTGAAAAATCGCGAAAAGTCCGGATGGGGTTTGTAATAAAACGTCCACAAACAAGACTCACGATCAATGTACAGAATCCGACCGCAAGTGGTTACATGTTTCGTACGGCCGTTCACGACATCTTTGCTTATTTTTTGTCGGCATTCGAGTTGGGGTTCATACGACGCTTACCACCGAACGTAGTGACGTTGACGAAACGACGGTTATATTGCATGCGCTTCTTGGCACGGCCTGTTAAAATACAGCGTATATAGCACGACATAGCGAAATTATAAAAGTCATATTCATAAATTTGGAATTAGTGCTCGTCATTGTCAAAGGTGGTGTTAAAAAGGGACACTACAAGCTTGTATGGAAGCGTCCTAGTCAATGAGATAAAGTATGAATTCGACACTTAAATAGAAGCAAGTCCGATTATTTCTGTTGTTCATGAGTAGCACCGACAAATGCGTCTCAATGGCACATAAAAATGAGTACTTACCAACTAGCTTCTTGACCTTTTCTTGCGCTTCGACCTTGGGGGTCTGGGACTTGACCTTACCGGCACGAGCGAGCGATCCATGAACTTTTCCCTATATACATCGTAACGACAATAGAAAAACCAGCGTAGTTTCATATGAAGAAAATTGGAATTGCGTTAGTAACCCCCTTTATATTCTCTTTCCATAGTCATCTTGTAAAGGCATGTTATAATGTGGAGATTTGGTCAGCAATCCCACTCCCTCGCAGAGATGGGAGGGAATCCACCATTCAACCATTTGTCTCCCAAAATTTGACATTCCGGGCGGTACTGCGGTTGTACATCTCACCGTGGCTTGGCTCCGTTTCCCCCCTGTTTTTAGTGGGAGTGCGACTGGTAACTTTCCATTCTAATCCCAACTCACTGGGCACCGATAGTTCTCGAAAGGCCCCTTCTGCTTCTTCAACGGGAATCAGGAGAGTAGATGAACAGGTGACGAGATGGATGGATGGATGGATGGATACGAATTGATGGTAGAGAGCGCAGCCATGGGAGGAAGTAGAGGTGAGGCGTGATGGGTGGACGGTCGTACTTACCATATTGCGTGAATGGTATAATCTGCCAAGTAAATATCCTTGAAATAAATCACCAGCAAAGTGGATATAGAGATGAAAGAGGGGGAAAACTATTGAGCTGTGGGACGTCTCGTAGTCATATAACGTGTCATATGGCCAGTGAGCGGACAAGGGTGAGAGGTTATGGTGTGGGAGAAGGGTGTCAGGGAAAGCTGGCTGGTTATGATGAGCGGCAATTGGTGATGGTATGGATCACGTGGATATGTCCACTCAGGCAGTGGCTGTCATTGGTTCGGCTGGATGTAGCCTGGAAGCTCTAACCAATATACGCTTTGTCTTTGGGAATCGGCAAGTAGAAGCACTATTTTCAATATCAGACTGCAGCATAGTCTGATAACCTTGGTAATATCTGAAGGGCTCGATTCCACCCCCCGTGGTCCCAGGTCACTTTCACAACTAAATTTAAATAACCAACATAATGCCTTTATTGTACGTTCTCGGGGAGTACCCGAAAGTACTACATGGGTCCTTTATTTGAATTTATACATGGGGGGTATACAATTGCTAAACACACTAGGCAAAAAAACCGAATTTGAACGATGTTCAAAGGACCCAACATTAAGTTGGAAACTAGGACAGTACTCTATCTCAAAATTATGTGCAAAATTTATACACTGCCAAAGATAAAGCAACTACTAACAAAGACGACCAAGGTCAGGGATGATATCAACAATGAAATAAAAAAAACCTGGGCCAGTTCGTTTGTTCTTTCCCATAGAGGTTTGCTAAAAGAGAAGCCTGACATTTTCGAAAAAAAATCGGAGGAATTCTTTCGTTCAACCGATCAGTAATGGGTACAAAAAGGTCTTCAGCAGTTAGACATTACGAAAATGCCGAGGTTACATGGATGATGATTTAGAAGGACCGTCAACGGGAGTAATGGTGCCATTGATGCTCAGATAAAATTGACGCCCTCGCCAAGACACAGTATTGCCCACCACGGCATAAATGTACAAGGGCAACGCCAACAATTCCCGCCATAACCACACCCAGGCCCAGGTAATAAACGAACAAGGAAATTGGTTCTGGTGTAATCCCCGAAAGATGTACACGTCACACACGAACCAGGCCACCCAATGCGCCAAGAAAAAGGGCACACAGGGCACCTGCCAAAGTCGGTGGAAAGAATAAGCCGCCAAAATTCCGCACAGGATCGACTCGGTAAAAGGTTCCACAATGGTAGCAATGGTCACGTTATACTTGCGCGTCCGTGTCCACCGAATCCTACGCACAAAATAATCCCGTACTGACATGACGCCCAAACTTTGTTCGGCCCGATCCGCCGTCATACGGTGCTTCCACCCACGTTTCCAAAAGAATTGGGCAATTGTATTATCCTCGGCCATATACGACGAAAACGACTCCAATCCACCCACTTCTTCCAATTGTTTCTTGTAATACACATTAGACTTGCCCACTACACAGCTGGCCGCCCCTGTAGCGTTAATAGCCAAGTACATTTTAGCGTGTACCGTATTAATAAACATGGCTTCCAACCAAGCCCCAAAACTTTGCGGACATTTCGCCAAGATAAGATGGTGTACAATCCCCACCGGTTTACCCCCGTTGTGGACCAAACGATATACCGACCGAGCCAAACAACCCGGGTCGGCCCATACGTTCGAATCACACATCCACAGTATACCATAGCGGGTCTGTTCTACTCCGTCAATTACATTATTGATCTTGGGATTGACCCCTACTTTTCGACTCGATACTACCACCCGAGCTTTAACCTCTGGGTACGCTTCCATTAACTTCCGTACTACCGGTATAGCCGTATCGTCAGCCCGTTCGGCCGTAAAAATAATTTCAAATTTAGGGTAGTCTTGTTGAAACGTACTCGATAAATTCCGTTCCATATCGGGGTCAATCCCTTTCAACGGTCTAACAATCGACACCCCCGGTACTTCTCGACCTTCCCCACGCCAATATTTACTCGCATCGTCTGTATAAGGCCCGGCGTACCTGTACCACGTTACCCATAGTCCACCTAGACAAAATAAAACCATAGCCAACCAGGAAAATATCCCAACATAAGCTATTAAATCGTATCCTACGTGGCTATTCCAAGTCCAGTTTTCCCCATTCCAACTACTCACCGCTTCAAGTAACATGGCCGTGGGGTTTACCGTCTCGGTTAACCTTTGGGCTGCTAAGGGTGAATTGGGATTTAAAGTAGTTGCTGTCATGAATGGCGTTGGTAAAAGTGGCGACGGTTTTAGAAAGGGACCGTGGCATGGTCCGACGAGGGAGGGGGGAGGAGGAGGTGAAAGAAGGTAACGCAATAGTGGTTGGAGATATAGATATATTACACGGGTTTTCTTTTCTTTTCCAAAAAAAAAAATGTAGAAACTCAATAACGCCCGACCAACTGCGGAAAAGTGGAGATGTGTACTAATTGTTATGGGTTGGAGAAAAGTGAATAGACCAAGTGAAATAAACTGGAAACTAAATAGTGACAAGTCGACGCACACTTTTATAAACAAGCAAAGTGGGTTATAAACGGAAAAAAGGACTTTATACAAGAAAAGAGAACGGAGAGTACGTAGGCCCTCTGTACTATGTGGCTATGCAAGAGTATAGGTTACTATCTCTCAAAATTCTATTCACGCATTTTTGTGAGTGAAACGATTACGTGTGTAGCCCCCGATGACATCGATATTACCTTGTACATTGCAGCTCATTCAAATTTGTCCCATTTTGTAAACGCATCATTTGGTACTTTTTCCTTTTTTTTTCATCTATAAAGGGATAAATCCGCCGAAGTTGAATGGGCCTCTCACGAAATTCTATTGGTTATGTTATAGTTGGTATATTTTCTGCCCCAAATCTCTATATAGTCGAAAAAAAATCACCCATTCGTCAGTTAGCATCACGCGGTACACCTGCCAAAAAAAACCCCCCCCCCAGGTTTACTTGATTTGGGAAAAAAATATTATTTGTCACCTTTACGATGAATGAAGTCGTACAACCGTTGGCCAGGTATATTACCAAGCAAAGATTTAAGTCGACCTACCGACAACTCACAGAGTTCCTGGATATTTTTCACGTTTTTAGCCACGTACCGGTAATTCTTGGAGGTTATCCCCGGTAAACTCTGCAACATGTCCAACGGGGTTAAATTATGACTGGTACCCACTTCCTCTTCGGTATTAGAACCCACCCGCATTGCTTTAACTAAATCAGGACCGGGTTGATTTTTCTTGAGATCCCAAAACATTTCCGCGGTAGCTTTCGGACTAGACGACCAAAATATACGTAGAGAGGGAAAGGCCAAGGTCAACAAGACCAATTTAGACGAGAGGTCACTCAACGCAATATCCGATTTAAGGTCACCTAGGCCTTGCAACGAAAATGACCGACCGGATTCAAACTCAATCAATAGTACCGGCGTAGAATAATACTGTCGCATGGTTTCCACTTGGGTGTATAACCGCCCCGAACTAAACGAATTAATTAAATCCGTAATACTTTTACGTTCGACACACACCGTAGGACTCAGTACATAATCCCCCACAATTAAAGTACAAGGTTGCAAGACAAATCCTTCCCCGTGTAAAACAGGTGGCAAGGCACTACGAAATTCTCGTACATCTATCACCACAATAGATTCCGTTTGGTCTGGATGTAATACTTGTCCCCCACCAGCGATACGAGTATTTAACGAGCGCAATGTAGCTAGATCGCGTTCGTACCTACCCGCCGCCAATGTTTTGGCGGTCAAAATAGACTCCAAAGGTATAACCATCACGGATCTTTCGTGTACGAGTTTTTCAAACGCTTCTTTTTCCTTTCGTACCGCCGTGAGGTATACTTGCTCTTCGGCCGAGTCATCGTATACTATAAAGTACACCCGTATGAATCGCTCGGGATTTAGGGCTTGGTAAAGCTCTACTTGGCGGATGAAAATCGGGTTGGGATCGTACATTATAATAAACTGGGGTTGAGTTTCCCATAAAGTCCCGAGGTCACTTTCTCCTTGGTAGTTTCGTACTAGGACCAGTTGATTGGTTGGTAATAAACCAAAGGTTTCAGAAAATTCGGTTGGGTCTACGTATAACTCGTCAGTAAATGGTTGAACGGGGTTAGTGAGGGATGCTGCTGCTGATGATGATTCCCCGGGCGTTGATTCCGCTGATCCTTGGAAAAAAGTCGATAGCGCTTGTTGACTATCCGGAGGAGGGGCGGTTGATGTTGCGGTACTAGAACTAGCATGTGTGACCGCCGGGGGTTGTGCACCACCACGTACCCGCCTACGTTTATTCACAGGTTGGGAAAGTCGTACCGAAGTGGTAATGGCACGGTTAGATCCCGTTCGTTGGAGTGGAGTAGGAGAAGATGTCCGTTGATCGTTCACAGTGGTACCCGATGATGAAGGAGCACTGGCGGCTGTGACATGATACACTTGGTTTTTCCAGCGAAAGTAGGATCTAAGCTGCTGAAAGAGATATCCATCAAAACGGGTAGGGAGTTGTGCTGGAGCGGATTCTTTACCGTTGTTTCGTGTTTGAGTATCCAAAGGAAATAGCACCGGTTCGTGTAAATTGGCAAGAAATTCCTGTACTTGTACAGTGGCTCGAAACGTACTGGTCATAATCAGTACCGGTCCAGTTTGAGATTTACTGCCCGTCTGATCCTGATCCTGTTCTTTGGCCAATAGAGCCCGATGGGCATATATTTCGTCAAGAATATGCTGGAGAAGCGACCACTTTGGTTGTTCTTCCAAAACTGGAAGAATTCTCGGGGGTAGCCCCTTGGACTCCAGCAGGCTACTTTGGACAGGGGTTAAAGTAGTACAAGGTCGATAAACCCGATCTCGAGCGAATCGAAACAACAGATCAGCGGCGTCCGTAAGTAACCAAGGGGATTGGATAATAGCACCATAACGGTTAGGCACAGTAGTGTGACTAGCCATCAAGGTTTCTAAAAATTCGTAAAAGGATACACAGTCGTAACTGACCAAATAAGTCACCAAACGACGTAAAGTAGTGATGTCTGACACAAGTTGTTTGGTACGAGCACTTAATCGATGCCAAAGAGGGTCGAGTTGGCGTCGAAGTAGAATGTCAAAAGCCCGCGTTAGAGCGTTTTCCACGGTGATTTCTTCCAAATCTACTAACCGATGAAACCGACGTAATTCGGCAATACATAACTGAATACAATCGAGGATAGCTAGTTGGATTTCCCGCATAGTGGGAGTCAAAGGTTGTCGAAGCTCCACCACTTCCACCCGACGTTGTTCTAAATCATTGGCTATCTCTACATGAAATCGGGGCCAAAGAAAGGCCTTGCGAATTCGTAGAGCTTTCAACGTTTTTTCCAATGGGGAAAACCCCACTGCCAACCGTTCGGGTGCTTCGCAAAAGGCCTTGATAAAAGCCTCTTTGTTATTTTCCCTTAACAACCGCAAAATAAACGCTTCACTACTATTAACGTCTACCTGGTGGGCGTGATTCACCAATACGCCGGTAATTTGCCCCATAGGTATCCGTTGGGTCAACATGTCCACCACCAAAATACGCGAAGTAATCGACAATACACCACCCCGACGGTACAACTCGCTACGTTCTTGGGCATTTGTGTCGTTTTTAACGATGCGGAAACTGGCCCGGGCTACTCCCAAACGGGCCAATGTGTCGCGGTAATAGGTTTCCTCCTCATTTGGTGTATTGAGTAACAGGACTAGTAGACGGGGATCGGCGTAGGCACTGAGCAAATGAACGAGGATATTGGACAGGCCTAGTCCCTTGGCTAGTACTAGTAGACCGTCTTCCTCGTTCAACTCACTCAAAATACGTTTTTGAAATGGGAGTAGTTGGACCATTTGTGGTAGGTTTTTTTTCGAAATAGCGTGCTCTTTTTGTCCCCTGTGACCACTACGAAAGGGGAATTGTTCAATGATTAGCCGAGTATACGGTATTGAGTATGAACAAAATAAATAAAAGAGAAATTAACACCAGTTCTCCAAAATCCCAATAATAATAGCAAAGTGTAGCAAAAAGAATAAATGCAAGTAAATGAGAGTGAAGAATGACGTTGAAACTTGTAACAATGAGTTTATAGAAACCTTCCCCCAAAAAAAAGTAATGAACTGAATAGTGGTACCGGTAGCTGCGGCGGAGCACCTCCTGATCACAGTCTGGTATTGGTAATCTTTTGGCGGTTATCTATCTCTCCCACCTTCTGTTTACACCTTACATCGAGAGAACACTACCAGTACAACGTGAAGATCAGCAGAAATCCAAAATTTTAATAAAACGATAAAAGGAAAGCTAAATAAATAAGACCAACGCTAACATTGCACAGGACTTGGTTTGATTAAGCAGTCAGTGTGTGTACCTTTAAAAAGGCGCACAAGGGAACGAACCAAATGTTTCACTCACATACGATGAATGGTATTAGTATCGCATAGGGAATCCAAAGCGTCAAGTTGATCCCACCACGCAAACAAGAATTTGTTACAAATCAAGCGAAACCAGGGCGTTACTAATACACGACCCTGTTCGGCATCACGTAACAACTGCTTTAGTTCATCCTTTGTCACATAACGCATGGACTGGACTTCGTTGGGGTTAACATTAACCGTAACATTTCGTTCGCGTGGTTGGAAAAACAAGATGTAATCAATTTCGTGTTCGCCCCACACCGAGTCACTCGGCGCCAAATAGTGGATACGAGTGAGGTACTCAAATTGTTCCAAAGGGATTTCTTCTGGAGGAATACCGAGTTCGTGTTCCAATTTACGTTGGGCCGCCCGACGTACCCCCAAAGCGTCCTTTTCCTCCAGTTCCAAAGTTGTGTTAAGCGGATGACTACAACACGTGTTGGTAAAACACCCCGGAAAAGTTATCTTTTCGTCCGCGCGTTGTTGTAACAACAGTCGACCTTCAACGTCAAACAAAAACACGCTAAACGCTCGGTGCAACAGTCCCTTGCTAATATTGGTCATGAGGTGACAGTTTTTCTTGGTTTCCACTCCCACTTTGACGTCGTTTTCGTCGATGAGAATACACTTTTCTTCCATGAGTCGCACTTGCTCAGCATCATAATTTGTTAAATCATAAGTAGCGACCACCATGTTGATTAGCAGAAATGTAAAGAGACGACAAAATGCACCGGTAAAAGTTGGAATGAATAAAAGAGTAGAGTAAAATATCGAATAGCTCCATAAACACTGTTTCAGTGTGTTTTGAACCAATAAAGGCGGAAAAAATAGCGCCTTGTGTGTTAAAAAATAGAAAAAAAACTGGGCAACTCCACGATAAGTAAAATTTAGCAGAAAGTATATCAGACACTCATTATATACACCCATTGTGGAATGGACAGTGGCCTCTTTTCCCAGTATCGTTATTTTAGGGATTAGAAAAACATGAGCATCACATGTAGAAATATACACTCTGCAATGACCTGATTTCAAGCGATTGGTGGATAAGTCTCAAAGCCGCATGGATGGGATGGGAACACCACTAAGTCGAATATTATTATTTTAAGTATTTGTAGCATTGATTGTGATGGGAACAAATGTTTACATTAGTATGCGACAAGTAAAAGCAGGACCAGGGTTTTTGCGTGACACATCCCTTTCCTTTGTTCAAGCAGGGTCCTGGGAATGGGAAGATATCTGTTCTTAAGTAATAGTCAGTTGGCTAGATGTTGATATGGAATTCCCAGCGAGCAGTGGCCAATGGATAGCCTACGCTTTTCTATTTACTGTGGATCATTATTAAGAACGGAAATACGACAGAGTCTCAACCAAGTGGAATAAAGCAATGATTTATTGATCGGAACATTTGTCTCTTTGGGGAACATAAATAAATATAAAATATATATTTTTTAAAAAAATCAAAATCAAAATCAACAGAGAAAAATTACACACTAACATACAAGTAGGCATTGTCGTTCATTTCCAGCACTTATTCCGTAACTAAAAATAACCGTTAAAGTTAGTAGGGGGAATCATAGGGTTAGCGTAATAGGCATTGTTGTAAGGCTGCTGCTGCTGTTGTTGTTGTTGTTGGATGTGCGGATTGTTCAAGTTATTAAAATAGGGATGTCGCAGGGCATCTTTGGCACTGATTCGTTGTGAAGGTTCGTAACGCAAGAAACGACTCAGCAAGTCCAAAGCAATAGGGCTCATCATGGGTAACACCGACTGCCATGGCGTAGGATTATGTGGAGTAAACGTTTTCCCCTTGGCATTGGGCAATTCCGCCAAAAGGGGCCAAGTCTGGGGAGTGGGAGTGCCCAGCATGCGGAAAATCCTATTAATTTGATCATCGGCGTTATTGCCCGGAAAGAGCGGCCGACCCGTATACATTTCGGCAAAAATACAACCCACTGACCACATATCAATCGTCGTGTCATAATTTTTCGATCCGAGCAACACGTCCGGGGCCCGATACCACAACGTCACTACTTCGTTGGAAAACGTCGTCACGGGAATTCCCGTACTCCGCGCCAGTCCAAAATCGGCCAATTTCAACACACCGCTCGTACTAATTAACAAATTCTGAGGTTTTAGATCCCGGTGTAAAACGCGTCGGTCATGACAAAACGCCAATCCCTGCAACAAATGGTACAAAAACTGTTGGATTATCGCCGGCTCCAACGCACCGGTTCCTGGAGCTCCCAACGTATCCATGTATTTTTTGAGGTCCTTGTCCATAAACTCAAAAACCATGACCAAATTATTTTCCGTTTGTTCCACGTGCAACAGACGCACAATATTGTCATGGCGTAATTCCTTCATTAGCGCAATTTCACGTACTGCCGTGGAGGGCGTGCCTTCTTCAGGGTCATAGTGAATGTCCTTGAGGGCCACTACCATACCCGTCTGCGTGTCTTCCCCCTTGTACACTGTGGCGTAGGTTCCCTCGCCTAGTTTTTCGGACCGCTTGTAACGGCTATGGGGCACACCGGTCATGGTGAAAAAAGAGTGCGCTATGAGGTTGGATGACCAAGAAAACAAGGCTCTATTGTGTCAAGTCAACGTGTATGCCAAGAAGAGGTATTTGATGACAAAAATATTACTAATAACACCAAAAAACAAGGGTAATGTGTGAGTACCGGATGACCAAGTGGATAATGCGTCGGACTTTGAGATCTAAACAGACGACAATCCCATCTACTCGTAAATAACTACAACCCAAAGGTACTCTAGCAAAAAAAAAACCCCCAACAACTGATTAAAAGTGAACAATGTACAAGTAAAGGGAAAAAAGAAACAATTGCAGCATTAAGCGTTGGGGGGAAGGAGGGACAGAAGCGGAGAGACACTACGGTTCATTTGAGAACTAACCCTCACTCTAGCCCCCTTCTTTTTTTGTTTTGTTATCTTCACTCTGGCCGTGTCACAACGACCTTGTATTTATTCCTCACCTCTGTTATACAATCTTGTTTAATGGGTGGGTGGGTTTTTTTTAATTCCGATTCTTCTTAATGGACTCACCTTAAACATCGACTAGAGTTCCATTATTTATACTTCTAGCCGTTTTTACAACCAAACCATTAACAACATGTTCGTTTTGGCCACTTTTAGTGACACCATCACAGTAGAACCGTCGCAGTTTCGCAAAGATCCCCTCGTGGCCATTCGCGAAGAAATCAACCGCAAATACGCCAATCGTACTGTCCAAGGCGTAGGCCTATGTGTCGCGGTGTACGATTTACTCAAAGTCGACGACGGACTTATTTACCACAGCGTGGGCAGTCTCAATTATGACACACAGTTTCGTTTGGTGGTGTTTCGGCCTTATACGGGGGAAGTGTTGTTGGGCAAAATTGGGAGTTGTACGGAAAAGGGGTTGAGAATTAGCCTGGATTTCTTTGATGATATTTGGGTTCCGCCGGCGTTACTGCCCCCACAGAGTCACTTTGATCGGACGGAACAAGTTTGGGTATGGAACTACGATGGTAATAGTTTGTATATGGATCCCGGGGAAAAGATTCGTGTGAGAGTCATTGAAGAATCATTTGTGGAAGCTGCCCCTAAGCCTCCCAAGAAAGAACCTGCCGATGTAACCCCCGTCACTTTGCCTCTGTCTAAAGAACAGTCGGACCTTCAGACTCCGCCCCCAGCCTATTCTCTAACCGTAAGTTTCCTTGTAAATGTCGATAATTGTGTCTAAAAGTTATGTTTTACTGTTTTATATTATTACTCTTCTCGATTAAGTCCCTGCCCAATGATAATATGGCGACTAACCCTCTGTAACACTGTTGTTTTTCATAATCTATTCACTCTGATACAGTGCAGCATCCAGGAAGACGGTCTCGGATTGCTTTCGTGGTGGGGAGGCTAAGGCTTCAACTCTATCATGACGTATTCCGAGCGTTTTTTTTTCGTAAACTCATCGGAATATAGTAGATGGGTGTGTTTTATTCTGTGAGTCGCATCTATTGGCATTTTTTTTAATAAACTTGGTATTTCATAACAAGGGAATACCTTTTTGTTGACCGCTTTGGGTGATAAACGAGATTTCAGTCACATTCATATTCCATGCTAAACCATTACTGCTATTTAATCGGGAACGCAGATAAGTCTTATACCAGTAACGATAATTCCTATATGAAGGACTTCGGGACAACCACTTCAGGATAGTGAGCGGTCTATAACTTGACTCGTTTTTTTACACTGATATTAAAAGATGCAAAATCCCCCTTGGTGAAAGTCACACCAAAGAAATCGGCTGGGAACTGCTACTTTCCTTTTCTACTTTATCCGTCAGTGCTCTAGCGTTGTGCTGTTTCTTTTTTTATTGTGAATCGCCGTCATTTGCGCTTTACCAGTGATACCACCCAAGACCACTTCAACCTTGTTATTTTAGTGACTCGTAAACCTTCATCGTGACAAGTTTGCACAACTTCTGCTAGCATTAACCTTTTCTCCACTCTGTTACCCTCATGAAGTTTCATCTGGGTTCAGTATGGGGTTGGAGTGTACTTCTGTGGACTATGGGTTGGTCATCTATCCTAGCTATGGATGGGCCTAGTCCCCCTATCAAAACCACCCTCGAGGCTAGTTTCCCCGCTCCTCCGCTGGTGTTGGAAATGGCCGAGTATCTTGCATCGGAAAGTCAAACCGCCTATTACCCCTTTCTAACCCATTTTACCCAACCCCAATGGCGTCAGAAAACCCCACGCACTTTGTACGAAGCCGCTCTCGAATTCGTTCGTAAAAAACATTTATTAGATACTGACTCCGACGTGGCGCTTATGAAATGGGCCCTAGCCCTTCATGTGGCTGCTCCCGCGGTGGAGGCCTATTACCAGTATTATCGGGACACGGTGGTGCCGGATATGACCCAGACGGACCCTCAGTTTGATAACCAGTGTTCGGTATGGGTTTTGTACCAAAACAAACAGTTTTGTACGCGAGAGGCACTGCAACAGGCATTGCCCAAACCGTCGGGGGAGGCTATCGATATTATTACAATTCCGGTGACTCCCAAACGTCTGCCGTTCGACCATACGTATCCTACCCGAGAGGATGCCACTATTTTGACTGAACCCCACGGATCAGTCTTGATCTTATACGGTGATGTGGCTCATGAGACCTTTTACGATTGGCATACTTTTATAATCAAGACTGTGGATCAACTTTCGGCTACGTACATATTTCGTCCTCGTCCGGCGGTGACTGTTTCCGCTACAGGATCTTTGCCTTTAGCGTTGAGTGGGTACGGTGTGGCATTACGTCTGAAGAATACCGAGTACCTAGTGACGGACGACCGACAAGTGACCCACGACCAGATAGCAGGCGAAACCGGTGCCAATGTAGATACTGCAATACCGACGGGCGAATATCTACCGGGCTTAGAAGGAGGATCAGGAACCATCCAGTCCCTCACTGAGGAAGAGATTGCCCCACTGGGTCTCCGGGCCGCACAATACCTTGTTAATGTTACCAAAGAAACCCATATCAAGTATTCCCCTCTGACTTTGCTCAGTCTTTTATCCCAAAACTTTCCTAAATTCGCCCATATCCTTAGCGATCGACACCATAGCACCGAGGTACTCAAAGAGGCCAAAACAATCCTACGTAGCGGGGTGAAGCAAGGCTTATGGCTCAACGGTCAAGCCATGCCACATTCGACCATCAAAGCCCTTGATCCGTTCAAGGTGCTGGAAATACTCCAACGCGAAAGTCGCTTGGTCCGTTCGTTGCAGGCGTTGGATATTTCCTCCCTTAAAATACACCAACTGTTACTCTCGTCGGTCCTTCATCCACCTTCCTATCCTCACAAAAACATGTATATGCAAAACGATCGCAAGGGTTCATCAGATGCACAAACCATTAATCCCTTGGTGACCCAACGCGTGGATCCGTACGCTGCAGCCCTTGGCCAAGACATACCGGTGTACGACCTGCGTGATTCTCAGTTGAATTACCCAGTACTAGTGTGGTGGAACGATTTAGAGAAAGATAGTGTTTACGGCCAGTGGCCCACTTTGGACATTCTCTACCAAGCGGTTTACGCCCGGGGGATGATCCGAATTCGTAAAAATTTATGTTCCGCCGTATTCTTTCTGGATCTGACCACCCTCCAAGGTTTAGAAATTTTGGTCGAAGATGTAGCCGTCAATGTCTACCGTGAAGTACCGTTACGGTTCGGTATTATTCCTACGGTGCCCGATCCTTGGTCTAGTACCTCTAGTGATACATCCTCAGAGGCGGAAACGATGGCCCGGCTCTTCTTTTACTTGACCGAGGCCTATCCTAAATGGACAGTTGGTAAGTACTTTCTAAAGGTGATGGAAGAAAAACGTCAGTATTCCGATACTCCCCTGGTGGATATTGCCCGACGTCAATTCGAAACCTTTGCCAAACAGGACCCACCGAAACCCGTGCAAGTCCACCAAGATCCGGACACGGTAGTCAATATATCATTTGACCAAGTGATCGCCTCCGGTACCAAGTACGACGACTACTTTCCAGAAATCTGGCGTTTACAGCAACGATTCGGGTTGATTCCCGGTGAGAATGGTGCAATGGGTGCGGTATTTATCAATGGTAAATATTCCGACCTGAGCGAAGGCTACCGCAACCGTATTATGGAAGTGTACCAAGGAGACAAGGTTCGTTTGGCGTATGAATTTTTCGAAGGCGGTATTACCGAAGAGGTTGACTTCTATGAACATATATTGACGCAGCCAGGAGTATTGTCGGAACGTACATCGTTGGTATTTCCGACGGGTGCCCAACCGGTGGTGGTTCATAACGTCATGGCGGGCTCCTCTGTTCACCAAAACCAGTGGGTGGACGACCTGGTATACTTTTATCCGTGGGTAACCGACACCCAGTTGGTAGATAAAAATTCATCATCAGGTACGGTGTTGCCTTGGGTATCATTATGGCTCGTGGGGGATTTACGGGATAGGACTACTCGGCGTACTTTATACCACATGTTTCAAATTATGAACACCGATCCTGTGGTTAGGGTGAGTTGGATTCCTAATCCTGGCTATGCTGAAAGTTGGTCCCAGTCTGCACCCACCGCTGAAGATGCGGCGTACCTTGTGGTATTACGTAATGCCGCTTTGTTATCCACGGAAAATTTAGCCTGGGCTCGGTTTAACACTACGGCTGATTTGGGGGTATCTAACCAGAAGCAATTGGAGAAGAGGGTGGAGTTTATCCAGGACCGATTCTACGCTTTGGTAGAGTTCTTTCTGGAACACCCTACTCTAGCCAAGGACGATATTCGGTCGGAGTTGGCTATCCATTTGAAAGAAGCAGGGTTGGCCCCATTAGACGATGAGGCAACGTATGCCCAAGTTTACGAATGGTTCCATGTGGAAATTTCGATTAAAGATCAAGTCTCGGCGGCACAGCGACTGATTCACTCGGCCCAGAGAATTCTTCAATTGGACGATACCGCCACCAAAATAGTGGTGCACGGTCGGATACTACCGAATATTACACCCATCCAACAACTCAGCGTGGACAGTGGGGCACTCTTGGTGAGTTATGAACTTAAAGAGCGTATTAATCCTGTGCTGAACGCCCTCACCGAGATTGGTCGGATTAGTGATCCTATGTCGTGGGACCAATACCGTCAGCAGGCCAACTTGATCTTGAAAACCGGTTCTGCTTTGTACAGCACGGTGTTTGGACCCGGGGTCAATGTCGAGGGTTCGTCCAATAAGCAATTCGAGCGTATGGCAGTCGACAAGGTGCTTTCCAAGGGTGCATTGCACTTTACGGTGGGTAAAAAGGCCAATGCGTGGTTCCGTTGGGTGGCCGTGTTGGATCCTGTGAGTGAATTGGCCCAGAAATGGTCCCCCTTACTAGAGGTTTTGGCCCAGCTCCCTCGTACGTTTATCCAGGTGTACCTGCGCCCGTCCCTCCGGTTGAAAGAATTACCACTTACCCAGTTTTATCGGTACGTATTATCGTCCGAACCCCAGTTTGACCCGGAGACCGATAGTGTACAATCTCCCGCTGCAGTATTTCGGGGTTTACCCCTGGAACCCTTGTTGACGTTGGCTATCGATGCCCCATCTGCTTGGATGGTAACCCCCGTGACATCCCAGCAGGATTTGGATAATATTCGACTGGCCAGTTTGGTTTCGGAAGGCTCCGATTCAACGGGCTCTCATCTCCCCTTAATGGAAGCCACGTTCCAACTCAAACATATTATGATCGAAGGCCACTGTCAAGATCTCACCATGGGTTACCCTCCGCGGGGTCTACAATTGGTGTTGGGTACACCGGCTAACCCTTCTTTGACCGATACCATCATTATGGCCAATTACGGCTACTTGCAACTCCAGGCCAACCCAGGAGTGTGGGACTTGCGGTTACGCCAAGGTCGATCGGACCGATTATTTATTTTGGAAAGTGCCGGTAACCGCGGGTGGCATGGGGAAGCCCTACGGGATATCAAATCTGAAGTTTTGATCACTTCATTCCAAGGGGTGACGATCTACCCAAGGGTGCGACGTCGTCCTGGTCATGAACGGGAGAGTTTGTTGGCACCCGAAGCTGACGGTGAGTCACAAGGGTCGTCCACCTCCACTGCGGCTTCCACGGCTGATCCTACCGATACTTCAACACTGGGGGCTTGGTTCGGTTCGGCCAGGGACAAGCTGGTCAATTTTGGCCATCAGTTGTGGGGAACTTTGGAATCATCCGTGATCCATTCCAACAAAACTATTAATGTGTTTTCAGTGGCGTCTGGACACTTGTACGAGCGATTTCTCTCCATTATGATCTTGAGCGTGTTGCGACATACTCAAAATCCCGTTAAATTTTGGTTTATCGAAAATTTCCTCTCGCCGTCCTTTAAACAATTTTTACCGGTTTTAGCCCAACATTATGGGTTTGATTACCAACTAGTAACTTATCAGTGGCCCTATTGGTTACGCACTCAACAGGAAAAACAACGTATCATCTGGGGTTACAAGATTTTGTTCCTGGATGTGTTGTTCCCTTTGGGTGTCGACCGTGTGATTTTCGTAGATGCCGACCAAATAGTACGGGCCGATTTGGCCGAATTACTACATTTGGATTTACAAGGTGCTCCCTACGGTTACGTACCCTTTTGTGATAACCGACCCGAAATGGACGGCTTTAGATTTTGGAAAAGTGGTTGGTGGGCCGGCCACCTCGCCGGTAAACCTTACCATATCAGCGCCTTGTACGTAGTAGACCTGGCCCGTTTCCGTTATGTAGCAGCGGGAGACCGGCTTCGTCAACATTACCAAGTGCTTAGCCAAGATCCCAATTCGTTGGCTAATCTCGACCAGGATTTACCCAACAATATGCAACACGAAGTACCTATTTATTCACTACCACAGGATTGGTTGTGGTGCGAAACTTGGTGTAGTGATGGATCCTTGAAAACGGCGAAAACTATCGACCTGTGCAATAACCCTTTGACCAGGGAACCTAAACTTAAACGGGCTAAGCGGTTGTTACCCGAGTGGGAAAGTTATGATGAAGAAATTCAGGCATTGCAATCGCAAAAGTTGGGTCCGGATTCGAGTAAAGACATTGAACCTAAAATGGGATATACTGAATCGGACACAGTGACCACCACGGCAAGTCACGATGAGTTATAGAATTCATTGCTTCTTGATATTGAATTAGAAACTAATAAAGTTGGTCAACTGGGTAGTCTTTTTTTCTTCCAACTATGTAACGAATATTCCACCAGAATTGTATGGGTTCCTCTTACTCAATCTTACCAGCTAAATTTGTAACTGGCTCACTACATCAAATAATTGTAGCATTGGAAATAATCACCTGTGTGACTTTTAATAAAATTTTATACTGGAATGGTTATCCTTCTACGCCAACTTAACATCCAAAAAAAATTTTTTTTACTGACATTGGACTTGCAGCCCTTTGTATACCAAGTATAAATAAAGACGAAGTATTACAATAATGGTGAAATCAGATTTCCTGTATTGCGAAATGAATGTTGTAAACTAAACCATCTGATTTGAACCCACCTTGTGAATGAAACTATTGGTCAGTAATAATCTGACTTTATGGTTAATAGTACCATTGGGACATTATGGGTGTATATAAGTACTAGTCCATGTCTAACGGTGTGCAATAACATTACAAAATAACATCGTCTGAAAGAGAAATAATAAACTATGTCATATCACCGGACATGGCTGATAAACAGATAATGACTGGAGATGAGAACTCCAAGCTGCTAACTCTAGGAAACATTGACACAAATGTCATGGGAGTACTAGGGGAGGTTGCTTGTCCCATTCTTTTAAAGTCATCTGATGAGATCTTGATGTTTCCTACCATGGTTTTATTACTCATTCTTTCACAAAAATATAATAATAAATCTCTGTTAATATTTGGCTGTTGTTTGTCTTTCGACATAGCCTATGTCACGTGAGTGGCTATTACTTACATCACCCACTGGTATATAGTTCGCACACTGAGTGCTCACTCTTGGATTCCAGTTCTTCCAAATTAGTTTATTCTATAGTACCTACATAGTGTTTATATGTCTTATGACATTAGTATTAGTTCAATCCAATGTTTATTAAAGGCTATTAGTTTACCCAATTCCCAACAATCTCCATTCCTTTTATATTGACAACTGGAAACTCAAAGTATATCCAAATATTATCATCTGAAAAGTAGTCACTTTACTTAGCTTAGGCTTAACTGCCCTTTTTATATGAAATGCCAATGCCCATACATAGTTGACTTAATGCTGTGAAACATATAATGTCTAAATAAAGTAAATAAGTTATATCCTATAACTCAAACATAAACTTAACCTGAAACGAATAAACCAAATAATTAAATCTTAACAAGAGAGTAACCCAATCTGCTAGAGGCTGCACCATTAGATCACCCAAAGCTTAATACTGAAATAGCTTAAAACAATTAAATTAATTTTACACCAATTGAACTAACCTAAATAAGGAATTGGTAAGAGCCAAAAGTCAATCAACATCAGTTAGAAGTGTACCTTTGCGATTACCCAATTTCTGATATCAAAAAATTTATCAGCTGCAGTAAATTGAGAAATAAATAAAATAATCGATAAGAAATTACAACCAGTAAAAATTTTCCCACCCTATCAATCACGTGACATGTGACAGAAAGAAGAAATGTCATGGGGTGGGGGAATTGCGTGGAATTACCCGTTCTTTTAGTATCACCCATCATAGTCTTGATGCCCCCTGCCGCTGCTTTATCGATCATTATATTTCTTTTTACCTTAGTACTCACCAATGTACCTTTCAAAATAAAATAATCAATAAAATATTCGTCCCTCAACTTGTAAGTATAACTTATTGTCCAAAAAGCACTATGGTTAATTAACACAGATCAGTAATCTTACTATCACTACTTAATAAAATCAAACTATTCCCTAAAAATCATCATCCTTTATTTTGATTAGGCTCTTCAGCCCTTATTTATATGATTTCACCGAAGCCTAATCTGTTACCTTCGAGCTGTGTAAACCTTATCAAAGGATATAAAATAGATAAAAATAAGCTTTGTAAGCCAATAACCTTTCGAACTTTGTAACAACTGTAGTGCCGGCCAAAGGACGGCAACGAGATTAACCCGATTGTACCATCGTCCGTAGCCTGACTTCCACAAACTGTACGCATACAGTCGTGTTGAAACAATGGGAACAAAGAGAGGCTGCGAAGGCTTGGTGGTAACAAAGAACGCTTCAATGATGAAGGTTCTGGGTTCAAATCCCACAAAAGGCATTTCTTTTTGTCGTGGGGTGAGAAAGTTATTTACTTTTCCCACTTTTTTTTGGTGAAAAGTCCCACTTCTGTCGTAGGGTTGTAAGGGGCAGAGTTTTTATTGGCTACATCTCCCACGGCGGACTTCTCTTTTTGCTCTAACA
>JAOPJG010000390.1:0-25886 GCA_027478255.1 Dispira simplex | reverse complement strand
GGGTCAGGGAAACTCGAATCCCTCATGAATAATAAACATGCTTGTTTATTTTAAAGTTTATCTACCTACTCGTAGCTTTCTATATTTTTAGCTGAGTGACATCTCGCACCAGTGACCAGATTCCTAATACAGTACCAAATGCCTTCAGGTTTTATGATATTTTTCTGAAGTGGTTGTTGCCACTTTTCACAAACAGTTGTCCTATGAACTCTTCTTCTGAGGAGGTGTAATGAGGGCATCAGGATGTGTTAATTTTGAGGGCAGGGTCATACTCCTCAGGTGATTCTGCAAGGGGAATTGTTAGGTAAGTATCTGGCTGTATGTGTCACTAACTAAAAAGCACTGGTATTGTTCTGTTATGTCATGTTATGTATTAATGGTGATCTGGATGTTCTATTGCTAACAACTAATACGTATTATTCTGTGTTTCTGCCGTTTTTTTCCTTGCTGTGTATGCTTGTCACTCACTGATGCAAAGCCACCTGTGCGTGGTACCACAAATTGTGGTTTCATCACAACACAAATGTGTTGGCTACTTGCTGCAAACTTAATATCCTTGACTGGGCAACAATATTTATTCTTCATTGTAACTTGTAACTAGTAAGTACTAAATCAGGGACTCTTGAAATGCTATGCACGTCATCGCGTTTTTCGCTCTACGGTAAGCGTTCTTATTAACTGCAAAAAACCATTGTAAATGTTGACACTTTCCATCTTTCGCATTCATCTTACGAACATTATTTATAGCTAACAAAATGTGAACCGTCATATCTTGGTCTGATGGTAACGGTAAACAGAAAATGAAACCGTTAAAAGTAGGTATGTCTACTTGTAAATCCAACAGAACAACCAAAGGAAAAACAGCCACTACTATGAAAATGGGAATAACAAACGCACCCATATTATCTGGAAGGTCGCGCTCTATATTATTGAATTACGAATTACGAGTCTAAAGGATTTGGCGTGGGATTCACCGTTAAATAAAACTGTGTTGATGAGAGTAACAAAAAGATGTATTTCTAGAGAAAAATTAGAGATTGCGCATCAAAGTTCTTTGTCGCTTAATTTGATTGGAACCAGTGCTGGTGTGTGCCTGGTGAAGATGTTGTTCACAGTAAAATACTCCCTGTACGGTGTAATACACATCCCGCAGGGGTGTCCGACAGCAACGACATACGAAACATGAGGGATGGAAACGACCCTCTGTAACCTGGGCGCAGGGACCTTCGATAGGTTCTTGACACGCCTGGCAAAGTGACTTGTTCAACTGATGGTAATGATAACGACAGTGGGGTTTGTTGTTAAGCACGTAAAAAGATTTGTCGGGAAATTCCCGATGACACACTTGGCAATTAAAACACTCCGAGTGCCACTTGGAATTGAGAGCAAAAAGTGCATTGCCAAAAATGGGCTTGGTACAGCCTTGGCAGTGGGGTATGTAGAGCCGGGTATAATCTTCACGGCAGTACACCCGACCCTGGTGCTCCAACAGGTCGCGGGGTTTATCAGCCGGTGCGGGCATTTTGCAAACCACACACATTAAATGTTCCGGATGCCAGTGTCGGTTAAGGGCGAACAGTGAAGATTGCAAGTCCACAGGGTCGTTGCAACCGGCACATAGTAATTTGGGTTGGTTGGGATTATGTTGTGAGCAATACAATTGACCTTCCACGCAGTGGTATTGGTGGGAAGAGTTGATCGGAACATGGCAATGATTGCAACGTAAACAGGTCCGGTGGTAGAAAATCGACTGCGGGTTCTCTGGGAGGGTCACAGGTGTGCTCATAATCTTACCCTTGCAGATAAAACATTCCGGAATGGGCAATTCCCCTTGAGCACCTGTTTTACAAAATTCGGGCAATGAGTGAACGCTGTTGGTCTTGAGCGTTTGCAATTCCACCATAATGTCACTAAGTAGTCCGTCTAACGTATGGATTCGTTCCTTGGTGGCGGCTTTCCTACGCATACGCCGGTTGGTCGGGATCCGACTGGAATCCTGCTCCTCACTAGATGAACATGACGTTTGAGACCTCGACGTGTTTGACCGTGAAAAACTGGATGGTTCACCGGTGCTGCTGTCAGGAGTACGGAGTTCTTCGTATCCAGAATTGGACCCGTGGCTATCCTGTCGCTGGTGGGCCGTACGGGACAAGTAGGGTGGAGTCTTGCGGCCCCCACCACCGGGTTGACTGGAACGACCTTCTGAAACGGGGGTCAACGGCGGCGTTAGATGCAGTGGTTGTGAACTATTCGATGAACTGTCCGGTACAGGAAGTTGAAATTTCTTGCCAGATGGTTTCAACCGAATGGCGAACGGGTTGTGTTTCCCGGAGGACTGGGATGATTTCATGGCGCTAATTCTGGGGGAAAAGCCAGAAGGCGCGAAATCGCTCCGGAACCGGGACCGCATAGGTTGGTGGCTGACGAGCCCCCTTTCCAATTCTTCCAGTGGTCGGGTGAGATCTAGATCACCCCGAGTACTTTGATTTGGTCGTGACGACGAGTGACTCGACAGACTTGGGGAGGCCTGAGTATATTTCTTGGTGCTCTTTTGGGGTGCACAATGAGGGATCGGGTTGGGGGAATGGTCCTGGGGTCTTGGCTGTTTCCTTCCCAATTTTATTGTCACAAAGGGTTGTGTCGAACGGTTGGATTCCTGGCCACCTCTGGTGTAACTATGACCATAATTAGAACCAACCGATCCTGACACTAGTGTACCCGTACCTGATGACAAACTGGAGGAATATTCTTCGCTGGGACCGGTGGAATCATCTTTACCTAACCGGGACATGAGCTCTAGTATTTCTAGTGAATCCCGTGGGTCAACTTGGTCCATATCCAAGTAGGCAAGGGAAGGTTTCTGAAAAAACGACATTTGTGATACAGGATATCGTACGGCTTTGGATGCCAGACTGTCGGCTATTGTAACCAAATGAGCAGTAGTAACAAGTTAGCGGTAATCAACCGGTAACATACCAGCGTAATATTCGATCAATGATAACAGTTAAAAATGGGTTAGTAAAATGAAAATAAAACAAACAAGCAAGAGAAATAAATAACGAACTTTGACTCCCCTTTTTCAATTAATCAACAAGATTCATGCGCAACCCCACATATATCTACAGCAGTTAACAAAAACCCACAATCGTAAACATTGGCTTGGCTCGACGGCCCTGAAATCTCAACGTTTCCGAATCTATAAACGAAAAAAAAAGAAAAACAACGCTCATGTCGCACGTTAGCCAATGTACAATGAAAGTGTCTGGCCAGGGACGAATATCAGTCAGGGGCTGGTAAACCAGCCACAACACTTCTAATGAATCAATAGCTAATCAGCTAGCCCTGAAACTAATGAATAAACTGAGGAAGTGTCCAGAAAAAGGTAGGACACCAGAGCAACTATTGGAAGAAACCGGACAACTAAACGAATAACCGAGATACCACCTTATCTCCGTTCAAAGCATGGAACATGTACACACCGCTTCGTAGGAACAGCATTAATTTAAGTGTCAACTTGCAGGCACTATATGAATAACCCCCTATATTCCACAAAGGAAACCAGATTGGACAATACCGGATAAAGTAATATAATATCGAGGGGAGGGGGGCAACAAATGAAAGCTTGATAATAAAGTTCAGATAAAGGAGCCAAAGTAGGAGCGGTGTAATATGTTATCTACTACAGTGAATCATGAAATTGAATGGTATTACATTGGTTTAGAGAGGACGAAAGGCATAGGCCACTTCCCCCAAACCCCTCTCACCTATCATTCCCTAAAACGGTACAATGGCTTATGTGGTGAATGGATAACAGTGCTCACAGATCACATATCAAAACAAAATTACGGGATAAGCTAAAAGTGTTATTCTTGGGAGGGGGGTGAAACACAACGCAGCACGATGCCTACCTTGACGAGTTAGAAGGGGGGTAGTTGAACCATCGAATAGTTAGGGAAAGAGGACAACGAAGCGCTGTGATGGGAAGTAGATGTGAGCACGTTGATACCAGTCGGGGCGTGTGAGGAAAACAGGTGGATGGATTATGGGGTCTATTACATAGGGAGGGGTAGGAGAAAGACTATCAAGAGTTAAACTAGAGGAAAAGTTCAGGACCCGCCAGCATACACCACTGGTGGTAGCGACCGAAAGAAGAAATTAACAGGAAATAATAATGATAGAGCTGACAACATGAAAAAGCGAAAGGTATGATACAAAAGAAAATCGTACAAGTACAACGAAAAAATTAAGCAAATAAACGTATCAAGCAGTAAACCTGGTAAAAAACATAAGTAAATTAATAAATAAACAAAAGGTCAAGGGAAAAACATGCCAAAAACTTAACATAAAGACACTCGCGAAATATACTAACCCATCACCGACCAACATAACGATGAATAAAATTTAAAGGGGAAAGATAGTGCTCGCCTAACATCGAAATGCAAGTAACCGCCATGCAAAACCGATTTCCCCCTTCTTCCCTCGCACTGGTAAAACCACACTCCCAATCATTGCTTTTCGTTGTAAATTTAAAAAAACTATAACCGTATAATTATACCCAATGAGGTATTACACCTCATGTACATAGGTGATGTACTCTGCTCTCTACTGTTTCTATATTGGACGGTAGCCCGTAGGGCGTTTGAAGCACTGTACTAATGTACCTTTCTCCTCCATTGGTGCAGTGTGCCATCCGGTACATCAGGGCAATTCCTCGCCGTAGATCCTCGGGGCAATATTAACGAAATAATGTTGGTTATAGGATTGTTTCCGAGGAAGAACATGCGCGAATCGGATGCTGATCTTTCACGGCGATTAAACCGCCCTTCCGCTTCCACTGCTCATAAGGCATGGCAAGTGACTGCAAGATTCCCCCTCCCCCTTTACAGCTGACTCTCCAAAAAATTACCCAATTGGCTTCCCTACCCTTCTTTAAAATACAAGCTATAGGAAACTCGCGAAAGCTATAAAACTTTGATACGATTCGAAAGCATGAGACTCACGAGCAAAGGAAAAAAAAGAACCCTTCCTCAAAATAATGGCTCCTTAAAGCATATGAAACCGATGCAATGGCTTTCTCCATCAAATATAAAGTGTACCCAACAGCACAGAAAAGTGGAATGCGAGTGCAATGGGAACTGGGATTGAAAAAGCTATTACAGCATTACTTTCCAACTCCCCCCCTCCTCCACATGAATATTGATTGTATTGGGAGACGTATGGCATCACTATATTCACCTACTAAAAATAAAGTGTTGTGAACTGAAATAAATAAAAGGCCTAAAACGGGAAAAATTATGCCCAATCACTATTGTTATCCCACGCACCTACTCCAAATACGCCAGTAGTGAACCCAAAAATGGGCATACTATAAACCGCGTGTATACTTTTAATCAACAAAAAATAACCCGTAAACTTGGCGTATATTACTTACTCTTCTTTTTCGTCGGTTTAATAGGAATCGTCAAAAATTCAAACCCCGGCAGTTTGATGGGTGAAGTAGGCTGAGGGGTGGGCTTTCTCGGTGGCGATGATGATAGGGAAGGGGTTTGACCGCACACATGGTCGACCAGTTGGTCCAAACCCACTTGTTCCCCACACGTCGAGCATTTGATAGTGGGTAAAAAATCGTCATCTAGTAGTTTGTTGGCTGGTTTTACGTCCGCCATTACAATACTGTTAATCAATATATACACTATTACAAAATCAAGGGGAAGTATAAAATTACAAAGGTGGGTACACTGTACGGGGAAGGTTCGGAATCTCTAGAAACTCCAGTCAGATGCAGAGGAAACAGACAGTGGTAGTGGTGTTACGAATATAGCAACGGGCAAGGAAATGTCTATATCAGAAAGCTGTATGCCAGTTAGGTGGTAACGACAAAAATAAGGGGGTGGGTGGGTACCGAAACGGTGAATGACGCCGGTTGGCAACCGCGCAAAGCAGCTGCTTTGCCTTGACCAAAACGAACAGCGGATCCCTGACTTTTGTCTCAAGAAAATCGATGTGGAGTAGAGATGGAAGATGGTATGTAGATATCAAAGGAAAAATCAATTGTATCGACATTGGAGGATGTGTTTGAGGATATCAACAAAGAAGGGTCAAACGGAAGTGCGGGTTCTCCGTTAATAAATGAACACTTAGTTTAAGACGAATGACAGGGGGTTGGTCGTACAAGAATGCCCAAAAGATAGTGCAGACAATTCTCATGTGTCGTGTCGTGAGGTGCTGTGCGGTATGACAATGCTAAACCTTCCAGAAACGACCGTGTAGGCATGGAAATAATAAAAAAATGCACGTAGTGGTGAATGCCGTTGAATAACAGCGGCGAGACCGTAGGTTGTATTTTATGTACTCGTGTGAAGAAAAATGCGTTTACTCTGTTACTAAACACGGAATGGTATATTGAATAGCTCGCATGCAGGCGTGGTGCGATAAACAAAGGATAATGAAACGCTATGGAAGGACGCTGGAGGTAAGGCGGAGTTTCAAACAGGGATGAACTCGAGCGGCAAAGGAATTGTAGTAACTGTAAGGTGGAATGCAGGGCGATTGTAAAGTGAGGTGGGGGAACTGTATGTGAGTTGCTGTAAGAGTGTGTACTATAAATAGTGAAAGGGCTGCAGTAGGAGTACAGTTAATAATTGGGATGGACGAGCGGGCAAAATCTCTACAGCATTAATCAAAATAACTGAAATGCGGAGTAGTGGGCGTAACGAAGGGAAATTCACATAAATAATGGTACTGGTACACAAGAAAGAAACAGGAAGAAAAACGAATTTAGCAAAGGCTTTAGCGAACATTGGCATACGTACAAAAATTAAATAAACTCGAAAAAACCGAAACCATTTCAAGGCCAGACAATCAAAGTTTTTATAAGGAATATCGCTGGAAAACTGCATTAATAACAAGTGGAACAAGCGTGGTGAATGCTTTTGCGATTTAATGTACTGCTTATACCAAGTAATTCGGAGGTGCCCGCAAACAGCTTTACTGCCTGGTAATTGGAAGAAAAATAAAAGAAAGGGGACCAAGTTCCCAGAATCGGGTCACAAGGTACGGGCTACCAATAGCCATGCCATTGAGGGTTCCACAATGCTATTTTATTTCCCTTTCTTTTTTTTGTAATGTAGACCCCGGATCACTTGGTGACCTGGGCGAATTCCAAAAACGAGTGGACCAGTTAACCGTTAATCCACTGTTATTCGGTCAGGTTTGCCAAGTATAAGAATAGCTTTCCTTGGCCTTCATTTTCCAACGAAACGGAGCTGTAACTCGAATATTACACAGTGTTCGCGCTATGGGGAATGTAAAATGCTGTGAAGTGACAATTTGGGTGATTTTTTTTCAACTATATAGAGATTTGGAGCAAAAATGTACCAACTAAAATATAACCAATAGGGTTTAGTGAGAGACCTACTCAATGCTGGCGGATTTTTCTCTACATAGTAGAAAAAGAACTACCCATTTAGTTAAACATTAGGTTAGGTTGAGGATCGTATACGTATAATTACAACTAGCGTTCTTAACAAGCCACTTCTTTAAATAATTTATTACATTCCAGGCTTGTACTGTACACACTAATGGAATATGTGGGACCTTGAGCATAGACCGCAAGTAGACCATTATTATCGCCCCTAAGGATCTGTGTATTACCCTAGACCGTTCATCGTGAGTTAAAATGGACACTGAGCAGCCAAAAAAAACCCGCAGGTTTAGAGAGCGATAATGACATTGTTCACTCTTCCTTGCCCTCAGGTATCCCTTTGAAAATAAATAGCTTAATGACAGTAGCTAAATGTGAGCATATTCTACAGAACAATGATATCCAAAATGTGTGGGTGTGGGGAGGGGGTAGAAAGTGTTGCAAGAATCACTGGAGTGGGTGATATATACGCCATTTCCAATTCGGTATGTACAAGGAGTACCCTATAATGTTCGACGATACTCTTCTACAATCATCAACGTTTGCGCAATAATCACCCCGGGACTCTCCATAGCGCCCATTCCGGTATCCCCACAAGCCAGAGTTTTGCTAATGGGCGGTATGACTTGACAACCCAGTTCCTGCTTCAAGATACCCAAATGTTTATCGGTAAACGGATGGTCCCACATATAGGTATTCATAGCCGGACAAATAATACAAGGTTTACGGGTAAAATCCCAGGCCCTTACGATAGAGGTGAGCAAGTTGTCACAAAGACCGTTGGCAAATTTACCCAAGGTGTTGGCGTCCAGGGGGGCAATTACGAATACGTCGGCCCATTTCCGTAGTTCAATGTGGAGAACCGGGTCGCCCTTTTGAATCCATAAATCCCATTCCTCTTTGTCGGTGTAGAGTATCGACTGCGGTGACCATTCCGTAGTCATTATCGTTGTGTTGGTCGTCTTTGGTACGGTTGTTGTTATTAGGGGTGTTGGTGGTGATGATAGTGTTTCAGGGCTGGTCTGGTCGGCTGACAAAATTAGTTGGTCCAAGGCGAAGAAATGAAGTGCGGGACGGGTGGCTACCACACAAACATTGACATGCTGACCGAGGGCACGAAAGCCTTGGACGAGTTCGGGAACCTTGATACTGGCCACGCTTCCGGTGGCACCGATTAATACATTTAACTGCGGTGGAGTCATTGCGACGACCTGGTCGGGAATGTTGCTATAGTATACTGGTTACTCATGGAATAAGAATGGGCGTCAAACATGAGAGTAGTCGTTTAATAGAGGTGTAAATGTGAAAGGGCTTCTTAGTAATTACATTATACAGATTATGGCGAATATTCCATAAACGACAAGGCAGATGGACAGAAATACGAAATAAAGCTACTTTCCCATACACTGTTTCCCGATTTCAAGCTGAAGGACCTTATTTACAAAGAATACAAAGCTTCCTTGGCAGTCAATTTTTTTATTCGTATAACTGGGGTGTCACTGCTTTCCTTGTGATAGTTTTGCACAGCTCACTGGGCCAATACCTTTCGTAATTCTATATAAGCTTACTTTGGAACCACTTGATAATTGTTTTCTTTCCGTATAGTATATACGTTTGGGGGGGGGGTTGTGGGTGAGGGGTTAGTTGCTGTCTTCCGACAACTGTGTTTCCAACATATGATTATAGTGTCCACATTTTATACTCACTTTAGCCATGTTCATTTGCAGTCGTGAGTAGGTGAAATAAATAAAAAAAGTGACACTATCCTTAGGTTCCATCACCCAAAACTCTCTTTTTTAATCATTTATCTTTTTATATATACCGAATCCTAAAACCATGCCAAAAGCTAATGTGACACATCCTAGCCAGACGCCCAGTGCCAACAAGTCAACCGGGAAGCGCAATCGTCCTTCTAGTACCAACCTACGTTCCCCTCGACGCAAAACAACCGACCAGTGTGCCATTCCCGATGAAATCCATATTGACCATACTGCCCTGCAAGGTATACCTGCTATCCAGTGCGCTATTTGTTTAGAACCACCCGATCCGGCGGCGAGTGCCACCTGCGGCCACGTGTTTTGCGAAACGTGCGTTTTAGAAGCGGTGCGAACGCTCCACACATGTCCCGTTTGTCGGACCCGTATTACCCGGAAAAGTATCCACGTTTTACAGTTTCCAGTAACGCTGGTGAGGGTCAATACCACTAGTACCAACCTCGTGCTGGAGTCTGGTGTTGGCGAAACCGGTACTATTTCAGCTGGGCAGTCAACCAGTGCACTGACAACGAATGTACAGAAAGGGCCTATACCGAGAGCGTTCCATCAAAAACAGCTAGACTTACAGCACTATTTTACAAGGTCCACGGCCGAGGACACATCCTCCAGTTCCCACGCAGCCGCTACGGTTGATATTACACCTACTACAACTCAGGGCGAAACAATTAGACCCATTGCCATATTAACCCCGTCGAATTCCCAACAATCACCGTCGATACCCAACGAAACGTCCACTGCGTCAGTTGCACCACTCGCAACTAACCAAGAAACCCGTAAAGGAAAACGGCCTTTACTAAACGAGCGGTCTCGGTCGGGTTCGCCAGCAGGGTTACCAAACCCACCGCGTATCTCAATTCTAACAAATACCGAGTCATCTTCGTCGCTCTCTACGATATCTAGTTTAAACTCCCTAACGTCACCATCACGGATACCGTCTGTGTTGTCGATTACCAGTAGCTCGGCTGCTAGCTCCATCCCTTCGTCGCTCGGTTCCTCCGAGTCGGACTTGAGTGCTGATGAAGGTCTTTCATTGGCAGACAGTTCTGAATATGATGACAACACTTCCCAAGCTATCACTGAAGAATGTAGTGATGATGGCGACTTTATCCCCCGCCGTTGATAAACGAATGCGACGGTGGTGATTTAACACCTTGAATTTCGATTATAATCTAAATGGGTCAAGTCACTGTACACTATAACATCCCAGGATTATTTTTTCGACTGGTATTAAGGTAAAGCGTAAATGCGTCATTTTTCTTGTTGTATCTACCAGATTTTTGTTTCAAAACAACAGACCCATATATCAATAACATGATGAAAGTTGATATACAACTGGTATATCATGCCGTTTTTTCGCAGCGCCATGTTAACCATCCGGCCGATATTAATTAAACACGCGATTTGTGAAAATAGAGTTTAGATAATTGCCAACATTAAATGCGTTTTTATCCCAAAAACAAACGAATAACCTATTGTTTCAACGCAGGGGAAAACACGGTGGTGTCGGGGGTATTTACTATCATGAGGTATATAAAAAAGAGAGAAGCACTACTAGAAAAAGGAGTAGATTTAAAAAAAAAATAAGAAATGAAGACAAGACTGAGTTTCAAGTCATGTATGTTAGATAGAAAGCAGTGAAAAGCAAGGAGGGAGGACATAGGGGGGGGGAGAAAAGTTAGAGGTGATATATAAAAAATACCAGTAAAGGAGAAGGTAAGTTTTGTAAGTTCACATCAACACACAACAGCAGCTACTGCTGGACTCCTCCGCTTCGGCATTTCGGGCATTGGCACTGACCGAGGCAATTTGACCCGGAGCAAGTTGGGCTTCCTTGTGGAAACGCCGGATTTCACGCACCAAACTATAAAAGGCTTCATCCACATTAATACGAACTTTGGCGGACGTTTCCATAAATTCGCATTGGAATGATTTGGCCAACGCGGCACCTTCTTCTGTGGGCACCTGACGTTCCAAGTCTAAATCGCACTTGTTACCAATCACAATAATGGGGAAATAGTCTTTGTCCTTGACGCGCAGAATTTGTTGCTGGAACGTCGTGATTTCTTCAAACGAATTGCGCGATGTGATGCTATATACTAGCAAAAACCCTTCTCCCGTACGCATGTACTGTTCACGCATAGCACTGTATTCTTCTTGTCCTGCCGTGTCTAGCACGTCCAGCATCGCCACTTCTTCATCGATTACGCATTGTTTACGATAAGAGTCTGGGAATAATATATATATATAAAGCAAGGAGGTGTATGTATATAATTATCGCGGTGTATTAGCATTGTAGAAAAACAATAAAAAAGGAGATTAGAACAAGTTAACCATACATTTCCTTTCTGATGGAAACCATAACATCACGAGTTACTCACACAGTAAAAAAAACAAATCCACAGCAAAGGCGCAGATGATCATTTACACAAACTACAGGGACTATTGCTCCAGACTCATAATAAACTCCACCTTAAAGTTTAAATAATGGGTAATCCAGGGACACTTACCTTCAATGGTGGGATCGTATTCGTCCACAAAATGTGACTGTATAAACTGGATTGTAAGGGCCGATTTACCAACACCTATATTTATCATCAACAAAAACAATCATACCCCAATAACCAGTTAGGATCAAGTCATGTTTACCATTTTTAACGCTACATAGCGTTTATATGGATCCTGCTTATATAATGCAATAGGAGAAGAGTAGTAGCAAAAAATAACATGTATTCGTAATGGCGAAGGTCAATAAAGTCAGAGCAGCCTCCTAGAGAGATAATCATGAACCCCTCCCTTCTCCCTTGGAAAGGATACGAGAGTACCTGAGTTCTAAACGGTCCAGTCTGCTTCTACTACCTCATCCGCCAAAGGGCGCACACTCTCCCATCTTTACTTTTGTGGCATAACAGCAGCAAAGCATACAACTGGGATAGATCAATGTTCGACTACTTACCACCACCGCCGACAACAACAAGCTTGTACTCGCGAACGAATTGTGTTTTGGACATGATGAGTTACGTGTAACTTGTTTTCTAGATTAAGAAAAGCACGAAGGAACGAATAAATAAATAGGAGCCTAGAAAATACAAGTAAACCACCAACTAAACACTCTGCGCCAAAAAGGTAAAACACCAGAATGGAGCAAATATAAAACGGGATAGAAAAAAATATTAGTATGGCGGTTTGTCGGCTTTGGCAAAGGCAGCAAATATAACCTACTCTGAGCTATTCTACTTTTTGTTCCAATAGAAAAAAGAATAAGAGCCTGGGTTGAATTGGTGGGAAAAACAGGGAATTAAGAGCACAGTGGCCACACCAAAAAAATAATGCGAAATGAAAGGGGGGAGAGAGAGAGAAAGAGGAATAGCAGCAGTAGCGCTGGTTCACTGACAGTGGTTAAAGGAATAGGGGCACCTTAATTTTTCAAAGCTGTAAAGGTCACTCTAGGGGCAGCAGTCTTGTGTCCACACATGAAAGTAAATTCCAGTTCATCACACAGAACTAGAATTTTATACCCTAGCTTTCCACCGTCTGTCTGCTATAACCGACGTGTAAACCGTTTGTCAAACAAGGCTTTACCCACATCTCTGCCGCTTTACACAGATAACAAATCCAGGTTAAACCGACAATAATAGCCCTTTTGGAGATGCGGATGACTAAGGGGGGGGGGAAACCACATGCGTAACACAGTCCAACCAACAACAAAAGGTCTAAGATAAGGGGAACAGGGAGAAGAGAGAGGGGGGGTAAATGTCCGAACCATAACAAGTAAACGCACTAGGGTCACTATAACTCATTCATAGCTTGCTTAGGGCTAGGGCTGTCCAAAGTCCTCTTAGGCAAGGCATCAGTTGGGTTATCCCCCCTTTGCACCGGTTCAACCAAAATCCAGGACATCCGTAACCGAATTTTTAAAGATGTATGGCTTTTTTTTGGTTTAAAAAATCACTAGATGAAAATTAGGAAAAAAAGTGCACCCATCCCTTTCCAAAAACAACCCCATAGCCGAGATCGATAAAAATGTAACACGACAAGGATGTCAAAACCACGCGTGCTATACAAACCCCACAGGAATCCATTATATGCATTAACTCGTTATTCTGTGGAGTCCTGTGGGTATAGCCCTAAAAATAGTACGAAAAAATTCTGTCATACGCTGAATATACCCTTGTAACGCACCCCCTTTCCTTACCCTAAGGTTCCACCCTTGTCCAGGTTATATCACTATTAAAGACTGAAAGAATAAAAAGGTACTTGGACAACCATCGCGTATTATAAAACTTACCTCTGTCTAATAGTAAGGGCTGAAGGTGCTAACAAGACGTACCGGTTAAAACACAGCGAGAGAGATACGCGACACGAGAGTGAATAAATAAGTGCAAGGGTCTACTAACAAACGTTGGTAAAAGGAAATGGCAAGATGAGCGGGGCGTTACTTTTGGGGACCCCCCTAAAAAGGTGCTCTTCTTGACTCGGATGGGGTAGCTACTTGGAAGTAGTACAAAAATATATTCTTTTTCTTTAAAAAAACACCAATATTGGCTTGTAAATGCAGCAGCGGTAGTGGTCACTACGGAACTAAGGCTATATAGTCTAAATGAGAGCAGAGTAAAAAAATTAAAAATAAACCACCAAAATACCCTTGTAAATATTCAATATTATAATAAAAAAAGAGCGAACGAGTTTAAAAATTATTATATGGTGGCAGAGCAGATCATATAATGAGTAGGCGGAGTCAAATCGTTTATCGCTATGAGCTGGGAACAAAGAGCAAAGATATTCGCTCCTCTGAAGCAGGGATAGGCTGCTCAATCCACAATGACTTGAGGAACACCAATGTCCGCTGTATTTGGTCAAGGACTCAAACTTGTGAAAAATGTCGTGATAGAGACATTTATGTGCATTAGTCTATATTTGTTTTTTTATTGATAGAGTGCAATGGGTCTATCGGTAATACCCTTTGTGATTTATTAATTTTCCGTAATTAAGCATGTGTTCTACTTTCTATGGTCTATAAATGAGATGTATATTAGAGTTAGCGTTTGTTATCGCACATCCCGTGTGCATTTCAACCAAACTATTCAAATTGAGATGTAGTAAGTTACAAACACACACCCCCATCACTTAATCCGAATAATTTCTTCATAAGACAATCGCCTAGTATAACAGGTGGTGTATGTTGCATGAACAATGCCATTCACCTTTTATTTCGTACAAGAGAGAGTCATTCGTACCCTCCTACATTTTAACGTCGTAGTGACTATTCGTAACAACGGAGCCGAAGGAAGTCCCACTCCATGGTAATTCAATTACCATATGGGGAAATATTGACAAACAGATTTTCACCACACTTTCTTTCTTTCACTGTCTTTATATATCTCTTTTATGTCCACTTTCCGCAATGGCACCAATAGGCATCACATACCAGTTTATTTATTCTGTCTACTCATTCACCTCTCGTAAACAGCCTAATCCGCGTAGTCATTGGATACAAAAAAGCCAAAAATACCCAGTCCGTGTTTCCAATAGTCCCACCCACATCATGACATTAAAATTAATACCTACGACTGTTTATCCGGTTTTTAGTCTAAAATATTCATCGCCTTCCAATAGGATTACCGGATACTACATTTTACCACTGTACATGACTGCTTCTTTTTTTTCATGCTCCAACAAAGGATTACATGTGAAACAAACAAGGATACTCGTAATGAGAAAATGATTTGCGAAGCCCTCCCTTGCTGAGAATTATAACGCCATGCATTTAAAATTTAAAGGGATTATTGCTTGCATCAAAAAGAAAAAAAGGCAGAAGCTTCTCGATGTATACAACCGTAGGGGATGGTAATTTTACGTCATTGTGGCGGTATTTAAACCAGGTCAGAGTGTGTATATTCGGCATGTAAAATTGTGAATCAAGGGATTGGTACACCTTGACCGCAAAACCATTAGCCAGTCCTATATAACCAACACAACTACATGGGTACGGTCCGTAATTTATCCACCAAACTTGGACAAACATCTCTTTTATTACTACTTCCATATCATCAGCACTTATACTTGTTATAGTTCAAGATTTGATACCTTAGTAAACAGCTTGTTAAAAAAAGAATGGGGAATAGCCAAGTTAAATGATATAATGGTAGTTAAACAAACAAATACCCACTTCCATTCACCCACACGCACACAATCAGTAAAGAAGAGAAGAAAAAGCACCGAGAAAAAAACAACAACCGAATAGTGACAACAGCCACCATATATAGCGTATATATATATATCAAGAAAACTAGAGTCAAGCATGAAAGAACAACTGTATAATAATAAACAAAGGTTGTAAAAAATGGTAAACATCATACAAATCACCCCCGGTTACCCGTTGTTCCTACGGGTTACTTCCAAGGATGGTAGTAGTAAAGTTGGGGAATAATGAAAGATGGCATTTCCTCCCCCCTTCATTCCACAAAAAACACCACAAAGGCATCCTTAGGAATGACGTTCGGATCTCTGGGGATTATCTACGGCCGCCGGTGAGTCACCAGCGAGGGCACAATGATTTGGACTGGTAGATAACGACATAATTGGATTGGCATGCCGTGCCTTACGTTGGTCATCGCTATCGGCATTAGTAGTGGTAGAGGCCATCGCACCGGTTGTACCATCCCCCTCCGTATCATCCGTCACCCATGACGCTACATTAATCTCGCGTACCCGGAAACAAGCTGGGTTATCCCTTACCGAGCAGACAGACGAATTGGGTCCACTAGGATCTGAGAATTCCCCCATTGAGGACACCGGTGATACGGCTTCTTCCCGGTGTTCCAAAAGGGGTCCCGAGACACGTCTCTGCGATCTGGGGCTACCGTTATCAATACAATTAGCCGAAATACCGGGGGGGATGCGAATGGCCTGGGGAGATGCACTGGCAGTCGAATTAATCACCTCTGTTCCAGCAGCGTATTCTTGGGTGGGGGGTTCTTCACCGTGGTTAAGAAGTGAAGATGCCATGGCCGTATCCGTTTGACGATGACCAACACCAGCCAAGATCCGTAGATGGGAGAGCATCGAAGGAAGGAGAGTTTGGGATGCAAGCATTGAACCTGTCGGTGGCGTAGTTTGAACCACCCGGTCCGATTGGAAATATTCGGTGTGGTCCGACAAACGGCGACGGAAACTACGTAGTAAACTCGAAGGAGACGAGCTTAGTCCCAATGAATGGGCTAATGTCGACGTAGTAGCCGAAGTAGGATGTACGGTGGCGGTGACGTCCGCCGACAAGGCGGAGCTGGTGGTGGACATTGGCAAACCTGTAGAGACCCGCATCATCGGGGGACGTTGGGGGAGATGGGCATCTGACGCGGGAGAAGTGATAGATACTGTCATCCCACTGCTTCTCAAAGATTCCCCACGTTGGTCCACCTCTGGCAAACCTACCCGATTACTCTCGGCAAAGGTACGAGTCATTGGGGAATCCGGTGGCGGAGGTTCGTGAGAAGTAGAGGGAGGATCCATCGCACATGAATGAGAACGCCGACGACTTCCGGTACGGTGAAGGATATGATTCGGCGTATGGGCCCGGGGCGATTGCAAAATATTGGCACTGCTGGACCGGTCCGGGATTATAATGTTAGAATGGGGAAAAGTCAGGGGGAAGGAGGTTTGATTATCGCCCACCCGCGGGGCAACGACGGACAAAGGAGTAATACCAGGGTTAGAAGGAAACACTCTAGGAGGGAATGGTACCACTGGAGATACGTCGTTGCGAGTCACGGGGGGCGTCACCCCGTTTCCCGACGGGGCCAAATTAAAAGGTTGGTGGTGAGGATCAGTTATCGATTCTTCGGATAAAAAAGCACCGTCTGAACCCGAATCGTCCGGCAACACCAGTCGGCCTCCTCGACTATCAGTGTGGCCCATTGCCAAATTGGAAAAATGACTGGTTACTTGGGAAGTAGGGGAAGGATGATGTCCCAAACTTGTATCATTAATCTCAGTACGTTGCGAGACCATATCCCGATTGAGAGAATGGGCTGGGGTGGATTCTTCATCACTGGCGGCCAGAGGGTACCGGTGGGGAGCAGTACTGTTCGTGGACAATGGGACGGGTGTGGAGTCCAACGAACGATCCGCCGACACCGTCGAGTTGTTCCCAAAGGGAGGTGGTCGGCTAGGGGTGATATAGACATTATCACCGTTGGGTCGTATGTTAATGTCCATGTCGTGCGCCACAGGAGAGCCGATCAACGAAGTCGCGGGAATAGCTATCGGTGGTAAACTCGGAGGTTCGGCAGACACAGCACCACTAGACACATGGTGGCTTTCGCCATTTCCGGTCATCCCACCTGAACACGGATGATTAGTCACCAAGGCAGCTCCACCACCGTTGGGATTGGCCTGGGCACTATCCGTCGTCGCCGTACCATTACGCTGTGACGAATCCTCAGTAGCGGGCGCAACGGCCACTTCCGCCGAGCGAGTGGTCAATTCGTTTTCGTATTCTTCCACGGGAGCCTCGAGGTCGGCAAAGGTCCGACACAACGGACAGCAGAAACCGGTGGTCGTAAACACGATCGGCTTTATACACTTGAAATGAAAACAATGGGAACAAGGGGCCACAAACAGAGCCTGAAACGGTCCCATAGAGTATAAACAAATACAACACTCATGACGGTCTTCTGCGCCCGAGTTGAAGCTGTTGAACATATTCTGGAGGTTCTTCATAACGCGTTGACGATACGGATTTTCCGCCTGACGCTGCCAGGCCCGGTTAATCTCCAGTCGAATCTTGACACATTTGTAAATATCCTGTACACCCCCTTGGTAATCCACCCCCAGTTGGAGAATATCACCGTCGTGCAAACGTTTCGCAACACTCTCCGTCCCAGCCAAACTAAGTCGAACGTGGTTAAGAAAAGTGCCCGACGAACTCTTGGTGTCACGAATATAAAACTGGCCGTTCTCTGACCATATCTCAGCGTGACTACGACTGACTACCTTGCTGCGAAAGGCTATCCGGTTAGGCTGTTGACTCACCCGATCGGTAAAACGACCTACTTTGAGGGAGGTGCCTTCGGGCACATCCCGGTCCATGGCCTCGAAATACAGTGAGTGACGTACATCGGATATATGGGGTGCAAAACGAATGTGGGGCACCGCCAACTTGGTGGCACCGGATGGACTATTTTGACCACTTCCCGTCGTGTTGTTCTCGGGCGAGGGTCGTGGAGTGCTCATTGGGGCAGTGCTAAAGGGGAGATGAGCAACAAAGCCCCAAAGATATTCGGACAAATCTAGAATAAAAACAGATAGAGATGGATGGAAGTAGATAACAATCCAATTAGTTAACAAGCGAGGGAACTCAACCAGACTACCAATATACCAAGATAGAGGGAGAAAGGAAGAAGAAAAACACAAAAGAGGGGAACAAAAGATATAAAAAAAGACAGTTGGTGGTGGTGGACAATAATGAACCAAGATGTATTCCGTAAGTGGACCAACCACCGAGTGCAGAGCTGTTATTCGCTAGTGTTGTTATGACCACCAACGAAAGGGGTGGAGGGAAATTGCACAGAGAAAAGGGTAATACTCTTCCTTGTGGAGTGGGGCGTCGAGTCTAGTAATAATGGCGATTGAAAAGAAAAGGAAAATAAACCACACCCTTCGTTGGGTTTCTACAAGAACTGGTCTATTAGTCGGGTAACCACTAATGACCAACACAGTTTCAATGAAATGAAGGCGAATAGTGTAAAATAAAGAAAGGGGTAATGGTTTGCCTACTTTAAAGCAGTGGGTGGTTTTTAAATAACTAGGTAAGAAAAGAACCACTTTCCTTTTGCCCAACCGTGGGTTTAGTCAATGGGTTGGGTCAGGAGAAGGTTAGGTTGAGGGTAATAGTGTAAGCGTGTGTGTGTATGTATTATAGCCACAGCCTGATGTGTTGGAGGCTTCGTCCCCTGCCCAGAAGCATCGTAAATACCTACCTTGGGACGGCACTTTGACGTCTAATTCTAGTCAATCAGGGATGAAAAGGGGAGGGCTAAGCCCACACAATCCAACTGGTCACTGAGCGATTTAATATAACTAGTTTGGATTCTCAACGCTGGGAAAAAATGGCGTAGAGTGAGAGCTGTTTTCCACGAAAGAATGAATAAAAGTAAAACTGTGAAAAATTAAAACAAAAAGAAAGGAGGGAAAATACAAGGTACATTGGTCTCGTTCCTAATACCAGCAAGCAACCAGGACGTCTCAAACGCAAGCAATACTTTGAGTAGACCATTCAATATGTCGAGTCCGTGCTATAATCGGTGAACTATGGCCACTATCGCACTGTATCTGCTGGTCAGAAATAATTTAGGAGTAAATGTGAGGATTGCTCAACCAGTACTTTTTGCAACGTACTTGGTCAGTATCACAAACGGGATATTGAACAGAGGTAATGGCAACTAGAATGGTGGCTTTCATTCAATAGCAGGGAAAACAAACGAATCTAAGAGACCACGTAAAATTCAAACTGTGGAGAGGGTGGAGGGGGAATGCTGCCCTATTTATGTGGTCCTTTGTCCTAGTTAAAAATGAAATATATGGTCTCTAACAGTAGTACTAGAAAGGAGCCATACCGAGTGGCTGGAGCTAGTCAAATCCAATGTCCTCGGAGAAAAACCGGGTCATTTAAAGTGGCAGAATAGAATTCCCTCATCATTAACACAGAAACTTCTGCGGCAGCCTTCCAGGCCGCCATATAAAAACATATGATGCCATTGGTCGTTGTCCATTTTATAACCTATTTAAGGAACTGGGCACCCACCACAGCCATGTCTGTTGACAGGCCTGGTGCTGTACGCGATGAGGAATGACCATATTATTGAGTAATACCACTTTCCTTTCAAGGAAAAGGATTATCCCATGCAACCCCAAGAAACGTAACCCTTTCCCCCCTCCCGCATAAAATAATTTTTAACCGTCCAATGTGTATAGAGTGGTCAGGTCAACTTGGCACTTACGGCCCCGTGCCTGGCCCATTGGATGGAGTGGGCGTTAAAAGGGGCAAACGCCTACCCTATTAATATCCAGGAATAGTAGACCACCCGATCCAAGCTTAATCATCCCCTCTCCCATAAGGGGCAGATACAGGAGAGCGGTGGATTATTAGCACTGACTATTACGACTGTCTCAGGACCGTACGATCTCCTCTCACCAACCTCCACCTGGTGTCGACTTGTCAGACCGGTGAAGGAAAGTGACACAGGGTATAACTAAACACGGGGTCCATAACCTTGATCCCAGGCGAGTGGCATGCTCGCCATCGCTTACTATATGGGGCAACATTTTTACCAACTTTCTTTTTCCATTGCAAAACTGTGTAACCATAATATAGAAAGATGTGAGGTTAAAAAAAATATTTTTTGGTCGTTGTGAATCACACGAATACCACATCATTAATTACCATTGTGTTCCCACGGATGTGAAACAATTTTATTTTCGAATCTCCATACCCTATTTTAGAATTGTTTTCAACGTAACTTGGACACTGCTTGTCAACGAACTGATCACCAAAGATAGTGTGGCAATCTATCACTGACACTCAGTAACGGCTGGCGGTGATGTATGGCTTTCGATTGAGTATTGCAATCGCCCATAGTCAACCTTCACTTTCACATATAATTCGAATACTCAAAACTTGTTGAATGAGTTTGGTAAGAGACCAGCTTTCACCGTTGTTCATTATTGTCATGGATAACTAGGTATACAATTCACTTGTTAATTCCAACGAAAAAGTCATTGCCCTACTGCTTGTGTGTTCCTTGGTGAGTGAAAGTTGAGATCTGAGCTACAGTAAAATTTCCCTAACAAAGCAGGTTAGGCCTACATATAAATTTTTAATGACATTTAGAATAAGGCACTAGGTACACACATGGTACTATCTACAAAGCCAAATAGCTACAGGGCGACATCGCGATAGAAAATGGGTCATGTTCATGTAACAAGTGGATAAGTAAAACTGGCTCGCTGGTGTCATTTTTCATGGTTTTTCATGTTTGCTCTCACAGTCTTGGGTTCACATGGCTTCCTAAACATGGAAATATGTCACTCTTCGTAGCTATCACAATTTTCTTCCCCTTCGAATACCATGTATATATCAGGTAATCATGTGGAAGAGTGCTGACCAGCCGTATGGCCTACTTCCTAGCTATGAATTAAAAATACCTCTTCCACCCTTAGATAAAGGGGGACATATTGATCGTTGCTTTCTTTATCATAGGTCTGCAGGTGACTACCATTTCGGAGATCCAGAAAGAAAACTAGGCCGATAGATTTAATCTCCAAGTCAACATAACCCAGGGCGCTGCATCAAGCGGTCTGTTGTGGCGCACACCTGGTGACTTTTACACCCAGTTCCTTGGGCTAGTGGTGCGCGACATGGTCAGTTTCCTGCATCAAGTCTTCCCAGTACGGGGCTGGCTTGATCTCACCTGGCCATACCCTACATACCAATGCTATACGCTGACTGATACCAGCTGGGACGTAAACCTAACTCTTTCATCGCTCTTCAAAGTGCCATTGGAGCAAGAGGTACTGTAGCTACTTTATTTGGCGAAAGAATTTGCGTTGCAGTGAGAGCACAGTTTGTGTCAGGGAGCATACAATAGAGAGATTAGTAGTTGTTTGTACAAGAGGGTTACACAGACTATGGCAGTTTGTTCCTTTGTTGCCTTTGGTGACACTTGACTAGAGATTTACCTGGATAGTTCTGAAGAGATGTAGTGAGGGTATCAGGATGCTTCAATTCCGAGGGCAGGGTCGCTCTTCAGGTGATCCTGCAAGGGGGAATTCTAAGGTAAGTATCTCGCTCTGTGCCACCATCAAAAATCACCGATATTGTTCTGGCATGTCATGTACTGATCGTTGCTTGGATGTTCTATTACAAACTACTGGTACGGGTCATTCTGTGCTTCTGCTGTTTTCTTCCTTGCTATGCATGCTCTCCGCCTTCTGACACAAAAACCCCTTTCGCATGGCACCATAAACCATGCTTTCATCACAACACAAACTTCATATTCTTGATTGCGTAAGCTTCTCCTTCACCGCAACGCAAATTCTTTGACAAATTCCAGTACTTCTTAAAAGATCTGCTGAAAAAGCACATGGTTAAGTTTATTTAGCCGGTTGATTGCAATGGGGGAAAGGGACAGTAACAGGTATGCGTATATAAAAAAGTGGAGCCCTGGAACACATATAGGCTTTAAAAGCAAGCCCAAGGAAAGCGGAACAAAAAATTCAGTCTTACCCTGAGTGTCAAACCCTTTTGTAAAAAAAAAAGAAATGAAAAATGTACCTCAAGGGAACTTTTTGGCGCGGTACAAGCAAATGTAGGCCGTATGCCAGTCACCACCTCCACTCAGCTTTTCAATATCCGCTTCCTTGATCATCGATACCTTGTCGTCATCAAATTTGAACCAGTCATCCGAGTCGCGCTTACGAACCCACGCGATATAGTGACCCGAATTGGTCGCTCGGCCCTGGTGGGTGAGCACCGCGCACAGTTCGTACTGACCGCTGGAGTTACAACCAGGGTCCTCCTTCAGGGACGGGTCCAATTCAGGCACTGTGGGTAGTTTCGGATTATCCGTGGTAGATGTCTCTTTTCCTTCCTTATGATCACCAGTGCTTTCACCACCGTCCACCTGCATTGTCGTGTCAGTAGCTTCCAACTTGGCCCGCTTGTTCCGTTTAGCCACTGTAGTTTTCTGTTCATCCACTTCACGCAAGTATTCCTTGGCCGGACGCAATTTTTCTTGCAATTCAGGTGCACAAAATTCCGTCATGTCCAAGCTCATTGGGAACTTCACCTTGCGCAGGATTTTGGCCTGGACGGCATTATCGGCCTTCCAAAAGAATCGGATAAAACTAATCATCAAATACGCCGGCAGACGGGTAATGGTACTGGTGCGAGTGTAATCAGCATCACGATCGAGACTCGGTGATCTTTTGGTCAATTTCTCGGTCAGAGCGGCCTTGAGTCCAGTGGACAAGTAGTTGGTTTCCCGGTCGATGTGGCAATTAAGTTTAAAGAACGGTTCCGTTTTAATAGTAGAGGGTTCTTCCGGGTTATCATCACAACTCAGTTTCACCGCCATTTCTCCGCTCATGTACTGTTCAATTACAGACCGATCCGATTGTCCCGCACCACTTCCGTTCGTCAATTGACTACGCAATGCGGACACGAGTTCCGTCCAACATTCTTCGGCATCCTGTTGGCTGTACATTTTGGTTTGATTGTCAATCTGTGCGAATTTAGGGTGCATGTTCCGTAACTTTTGGACAAACACCAGGGGAGCAAATCCGTCTGGATGGGTATCAAGATCCTTGTAAAGATCCCGCAACGCCGCCGTTAAACTGGCCGAAGGATCCGCCGTTTGTCCCGCACGCCCCGAAAACTTGTCAAGACGTTCCCGTAATTCGGGTACCGCCCGTAAACACTGCAACGTAGCGTTTAAATAACACGTGTTTCCCAAGTTTTCTAACCCACCTGGAATATCATACGCCTTGTATAACTGGGCGTCCGACATATCCTCCATGAACATCACTTTCTTTTCGGGTGCCTTGGGCAATTCCCCCGCCGTGCCCATCATCATAAACGTATGACCGTCCTTTAGGTTCAAACTCGCTAAATCCGTGTCGTCCTTTAGCACCCCGCCTTTGGTTAATATCTTTTGACGTTCCGGTTCTACGCCCGTCACACTAAACAGTTGCGTCTTGAACGTCAGCACTGACTCGGTGGGATCCAGCTCCAAGTCGTCAAATTTTTTCCCGCTCCATTTCACGTTAACTGGTCGATGTTTATACCCATTAAAATACCCAAAGTAAATCCATTCATTCCCGTAGGCGTATTTAAAAGCCAGCCAGGTTGTTCAGTTAGTGGGCGCCATCTAGCGAAATGCATTTGACCGATAACGTGTTTGTTATACGAGTCATAAACTAGCATGCTTAGGCTCCTGAAACGAAATGAAGTATACACTCGATAAATAAAAGGGTGTACTTCTTTAATCCAAGGTTTGCATAGGAATCCTCGACAAGTCTATACCCACCAACTACGGTTGGTGGCCCGAATCTTAGTAAAATTAAACCTACCTTTGATGGGACTCATGGTATACTCGTGTTGCTGCGCCAGGAGATAAGGATGATACCGATACAAGTAGGTAATGTATAACGACGTAAAAAGATAAGGGTTTGCCTTGGCGATGTGCAATGATGTTGATGTACTACACACAAAAATACAAAAAAAAACGCAGAAGAAAGCAAAAGTTCGAACCAACCTAATACATTGACCACGTATGAGCTGGAAGGATAATGCCACAGGTGGGTAGTTTCCTTTCAATACGACCACAAAAATTTACTCCCACAGTAGTGCCATGCAACAAACATACACTACACCAGAATAAATAAGGTCGTCCCTGACATTAAAACACATTTTTGCTTGCACGAGGTCGATGTGTTTGTAATTTTGCAATGAATATAGGTTAATTCGGGGTTACCACACTGGGATCCTCGCAACGCTCTATAATACTGGCTTCCGTTGAATTTATAACAGCACAATATTTAGAAAAGTATACACTGTATTTATCGCGTTTGCTAACCTGGCGTCCTTTTTCCACCAACAAAGACATACGGATAGTATTTTGACTATATAATGATTCGGAATATACACCAATTACAATTTAAACAAAGTGATTTCATAAGGGACTCAGGCTCCTTTCCCCTGGCCGAGTTCTGGGTTGCAAAACGGGGGTATACCAGGTATTACAGTCTGTGCTGCCTGACACGTTCTTTCATTTGGATCTCCAGACTTCAACCAGCATGGGCTGACATCATGCCCTTTTCCCGACGTTGAGATCACCACAGATATCACTATTCTTGTGTGGAAATAGGTAACACTGTAGTACAGTACCTAATGATTCCACTTTTATTCAGTTTTCCCGAATTTTTTTTCTTCCTCCACTCCTTCAGTTTAACCTGCAGATACATTCATGCTTCCTGTTGACCAACTTCAGGTTTAAACAACCCACAGGCCTTCTTGTACAGCCATTATGTGATATACATGTAACCTTCTTAACTAGGCGTTTTTCATCCCAGGTCACTATTTCTCTTGACATCCATATTTATTTCATGGGCATGTTGCACATCAACATCCTTCAAGGTCTGCCCTCAGTTTTGGCCCAAGTACATATTTGTGTTTCGGAATACACTTGGGTGGACAGTAAGAAGTGAGGACATTCTATGATATATAAACTGACTGTTTCCAGGAGAACTGAAGTTTATAAACTTGAAGTATAAGTTGCAAGTAGGTAAGTGCATTGAAATTGGAGCTATTACTGCAGATAAAATATGACAAGAGCAACTAGTGGTGGGAGCAGTGTTTAAATACAAAAACGCTACTATGTATCAACAATGCAGAAATTGCATACCAAGCATAGCTGTGGAGCAGAACAAAGCCAAAACCTCCCATGTCATGGAGAATGATACGGCTATTTTTTACATGGGAGATTTTTTTTAATTTGGTAGGCAGGGATGCACACCTGGGTAAGTGGTTCATACTCTAACTCTGGTGATATTTTCATATGGGCGATTTTTTTTCGACTATATAGAGAAAAATCCGCCGATTTTAGGTTGAAATAAATCACGTGACTTTTTTG
>JAOPJG010000389.1:0-25886 GCA_027478255.1 Dispira simplex | reverse complement strand
TCACGCTAAGGGTACCAAAATACCGTTTTCAGGGATACGAGAAAGAGTATATGTGGACCACACCGTTGACTTCTGGGAACTGATAAACGGCGTTTACAAACACCGACTAGTAAGCAGTACCACTCAGTGCTGGGCAAATTTACCCTAACGGCTAGTTTACCATTTAGATAAAAAAAATGTTTGTAAAAAATAACCACGTTGCTATCACCGACTGATAATACAACCCCTGTGGCCCAGTGTCAGTTGTACGGTGTTAAGGTTTAGCTTATTCCAGCGATAGTTGGGCTAGAGAAACGTGTCTGCTAAGCGGGGTTTGAAAAAAAAAATTTTTTTAAAAAAAATAAACGACGAGAAGTGGCGACTACCAAGTATATACGAAACTTAAGCGTGAAGGGAGTAAGTGAAGTAATACCAAGCACCTGTGTGCGTTTAGGTAGTTGCCAGCCAAAAAAAAGGAACTTGCTGTTGCAGCCTCGCACAGGAACAACGGTACTTAAAATAAAGCAAAGGTGACGCTAATGTACCACATAGGGCAAGTGGGAGAAGAGATAGGGAAAAAGGACACCGATTGGACTGCCCAAATAACACCAAACGAAATTCACAACGTAGTTTCCAACTCAGTACTCTGTATTGGGTCAGCCACATAGGATGCTATATAGTAAGGTGTGGTTAGTATGCATATAGACTGGATAAGAGCAAGCAGTAGCACGCAAGTCCTATCGTATAAGCATATCCAGTGTGAATGGGAACTTGATAGTGGCAGTGGTGGGCAGAAATCCGCCTTTCTTTGAGCTACGATGTGTTATACACTTGGTGAGTGCGGTGAGGTTCTTCATCTCTTCCTTCACCTCTTTTCTTGGGACAATCGTAGAGATTGGTACTCGGCAATTTTGTAAACCATAGCTTCTTACCCCGCCAGTCAGTAATCATCGTCATCTTCACATTGGTATCCAAAAACATAATGGAATGGAAGCACAGTGACCCGTGGTGCAGTACAGGTTGCGTCACACTATGTAACCTTCCTAGCTTTTCCTTTTACAGCCTGGTCTTCGTTTTCGGATGGTACCGCTAATGGGGATAGCAGTGCCATGAATTTCTCATTGGAAATCTCGCAATTCATTTCCACTGGACTGTGTTTTTCTTGGCAGTAATAAAAATAGTAGGAGCTGCAACAATTTAAGTGGGCTCTACTGTGGGCACTATAAATAACTACGCTTATCCTATAACCCACCGCCAGGTTACTGGTGTGTTCGATCCCTTCACTGTATATATTTTTTTACCCATGGATACACATAACTTGGACTGCTAAAAATTGTTCTTCTCTTCGCAAGTGATGTATTAAATGCCCAATGCAATGGACAGCAACGCCTGAAAAATATACTATGTTATAATTCATAAAAAGTCCCCAATGTGAAATGCAAGTATACCTTCATATTATATCTACTCTTGTCGTTACTGTTACTAATTACTGTTTATTGGTCACACTGATTATGGTGATAAGTCCTTGGTTATGACCTCCCTTCAATCTTAATAACCCACACAAGCAAGATCTAGATCAAAAGCTTCTCAATCTGGAGTTTCAGGGCCTTGATTTGGGTATCCAAATCCGAGGACACATTGGTGGTTACTGAGCATGCCACGACGGGACGTGACACACCACAGGCACGGCCTAGGGCAACCCGCGAGGGCACGAACACATAAGGGACATTCTTGTCTTCGCAGAGCAGTGGCAAGTGCAGCAACACTTCCAAAGGCTCGGTATCGGCGGCCAGCACGATGAAATCGGCGATACCACGGTTCAATGTCTTGGTGGTTTCGTTGGCACCCTTACGCATCTGCTTGTAGTGCGACGCCTGTTGGACCAAATCCAGGATGCTGGTGGTGAGAGAAGTATCAGCCAAGGGAAAGGCACGGGGATCGACTTTTTTCTCCTCCGACTGCCACACGAATATTGCACGACGCCGTGAAAAACCAGGTAAATAAGGATTGGCCGCCAAAGAAAAGTTAGTATCAATATTACATATGTAAAAAGTCAGAGTAGCTGTATTCGCACCCGTTGGTCTATCGCTATAGCACATTGGCAACGAGCAGTAACCAGTGCCTTTGTCAGTACGAAAAAAAATAGGCCAAACGTGTAGCTTTGTGAACGTCATAATAATAAAGATAAAACCAGACGCCGTACTATATCAACGAAAATCGCTTAGTGGACGATGCCAACATATTTGAAGAACCGGCATTGAACGTGCTATTTTCGATCGATCAGTGCTCCCTTTTTCATATGTGAAAACTTACCATTATGCTATATATGTATGGATTCCAACGAGTATAGATTCAATAAGCCGAGAGAGTTGATGCACAGTTGACGCAAAAGGAGTAAATTAAAGGTGACAAAGGTAAGAGCAAGTGGCCGAATTTTTTTTTTGTACGCTTATCCGTTCATGTACTATTTTTTTTTATTTCGAAACTGTATCCACCTTGATAAAAAAAAAACCAACTATTCTTTGCGACCTACAAAGTGAAAAAATAAATAAATTTATCATCACGTGTGACATTATTAATTTGCCAACCAACCACCCAGTTTTATTTTCCTTAACATGTTTTGCCGCTGGCATTAATAGACATTACTTCTTGACGCCTGAACATCAGCACAACTATCACCAGTTTGTCACAAAGAGGGGCTAGTTTCTTATTTATTTCCAGCATTTAGAATAAAGCCTTACTGAATTTCTCGAGTAATTAGCAACATCGGTTAAGCCAAAAGGTAACGGGCAGAATGGGGTCTAAAAAACGGAAAACCCAAGTGTCCGCCGAAACTCACACGAAATCTTCGGCTTTACAACAAAGTAAAGGTACGTCCGCACCAACACCCTCGACCCGTGGTCAGCGGTCAAAACGGAAACCGTCACCAGGGGGTGGTGCAACCACACTCTCCCAGGACGCGGCCGCTTTGGCCAGTCAACTGGGGTTCACCGACCAAACCTTATTGGCGTCCTTAATGCCTCCCACCAAACCAGGTCCGAAATCGACCCTTTCCGTATCCCAGAAGGTTACCGACTCCCGTCAACAACGGAAGGGGGCCGGTCCACCTGGTTCAGTAAAGACCAAACAACCGGCGGTACGTCCAAAGCCCAACCCAAAGGCTGCTTCCACTCAACTGGCTGATACTCGTAAGCGCAAACGCGAGGGCACTGAAAAAGCCACTAGTAAACCCCAGAAAAACACGGCTCTCCAATTAGCACCCCGGGAAAAGTATAAATCACTACTGGGAAACTCCAAAGGATTAGGCCACCGTCGTGACAAACAGACCACCAAGGCTACCGACTCTGTGTTGACTGGCACCCAGCGGGATCAACCTACACCCGTTGGCACCGATGACGATAAGATGTCCACCATGACCCCTTTACAACGCCAAATGGCTAAAAAGTTGGCGGGTGCACGGTTTCGGCATATTAACGAGCAACTGTATACCACTCCCGGCCACCAGTCCTTTACGCTATTTCAGAAACAGCCCGACATATTTCACGACTACCACCGCGGATTCCGGTCCCAGGTGGAAAGCTGGCCAGTAAACCCGGTGGACGTGCTCATAGACTATATCCGACAGCAACCCCAAAACACCGTGGTGGCCGATATGGGCTGTGGCGAAGCCAAGATCGCCCAGAGCGTAACCCAACGGGTGCATTCTTTTGACCTGGTGGCGGCCAACGATCATATCACCCCCTGCGATATAGCCCATACGCCGTTGGGGGACAATGTGGTGGATGTCGTGGTATTTTGTCTTGCCCTTATGGGTACCAACTATCTCGATTTTCTGCGTGAGGCCCATCGTATTTGTAAGCCCCGGGGTAAGTTATTGATCGCCGAGGTCGTCAGTCGGTTTACCGATATCGATGCGTTTGTGGCCCTATTGGAAATGTTGGGGTTTACGTTGGTGCGAAAGGATGATTCCAACAAGATGTTTATTTTGTTGGAGCTGATAAAGGTGCGCTCACGGAAACAGCAGAAGAACAATGACATCGACCTGGCTTCGGCTCCATCTTTACTTAAACCCTGCATTTACAAGCGACGTTAGATAGCATTGGACAGCAGGTGGCTTTGGAGATTCATAGGAATATTGTAATGTATTGCCCTTGCGGCGCATATATGGGTGTTTTTCTGGTATCGGTAAGTGATATTTAGCGCAGGTTAACGCAGGCACGTTTATCACAACAACGATATCTTTTATAGCGTCGCACCTCGGTCACAAGTACAATCAAACCTTTACTTTCAGGGATACACTCTGACAAATTCCATGATTCAATAAAACTGATTTTATGATCTTCTCGTTATTTCGATATTATAATAGGACATGCTATACCGTTCGGATTCCACGATGAAAATATTCACTACACAAACGGATGGTTTTTTTTTCCAACTCTATAGCAATTTGGGGCAAGGATTTATCAACTACAATCTAACTAGTAAGGTTTTGTAAGGAATCCATTCAATTCTGGTAGACTTTTCGCTATATAGTCGAAAAAAAATCATCCATATAAACACTTCTATTCCTAATGTTTACAACTGCCTTTGCTTATTCGGTACTCTGCTTATCATATACAACCCATAATGGTCACTTGCTTCTTTCTTGATATCTAGCAGTACCATTGTGCCCTCCTCCAATTTAAACGAGGAAAAATAAGAGATGAAGCACTATATCATGCCCAAACTGTGAATTCACCATACTCTGCAACATTACCAGAGTACGAAGCCCCATATATAAATGGGTCAGCGTGTGTAATCCTTTCAAATAACTGAGTATCTGTGAGTCGTGGGCATGTCCATTGATAGGGGAAGTGCCCTTTGGGTAGGAATATTTTAATTTTTTTTCTTGGAATATGGTTTAATAGTCGCCCTGACCAATGCTTTTATTTCCGAGAACGTCAGCGGTTAAAATAGTTACCATGGTAAATATTGTGCTACCCATGAGTTGAAATGATATGTTCTGAGAGAAGGGGTTCGACCTAACTCAGGTCCTGCGTCAATGGACGCCAAATGACGTGAATAGCCTCAACCTTGGCGGCTACTATTCCACATCCACTAATCATCACCATGGGGGTGGCTAGGCGGTAATCCGTACAGACGTCACCGTGATTCGGTATTTGGAGACCACTTGGCAGCTCCATCAATTTTATTGGCCCCTTACATTAACATCCCCGACCTTTTATCAAAACAGCTAATCATACTCTGATTTGAAGTGCTTGTTCGCTGCAATAACTCCACCAAGTTTCATTGGTATTACTCCTTTCAAGGCGTCATGAGATGGCTTAGTGGAATCATGCCATCGGTTTTTCATTGTAGCCAACCTTCCCATCTTTTTTTTTTCCCAGCTACTCAAATTGATCCAATATTTATAAACGTACTTGTACGTTGGCCATAGTCCCCCCCCCCCCAGCTGTCGTTTTACTCCTTTTATTCCCCTACTCTCCTTTCATAGTGTGTCTATTCCTTGCACAGTCAGACATGTTTTGCCTGGCTATTCCTTCACCCTTTGTTAAGTCTGCTATTAGACGGTTGTCCGTTCTGTACCCACTTTATATTGACTTTATTATAAAGCACCATTAAGCCTAGTCGGGGACACGTCCGTTTCCTGCTAGCCTCTGGTTAACATCCACCCGTCCCTCCCAGCTGGTTGGTTTACAATTTTAGAACTTTACCCCCTTTGTTTGGACCGGTGCTTGCAGTGTGCCACCTGGGTTCTTGGGTCGAAGAAACAAAAACGCAGTAATGTATCCCTTGGTCGCAACCATACATTTTATATGATTCGCATTGTATAGATACAAACGCAAGCACAAAAAAAAACACACACACTCCCATCTCTGTGCCGCCTTACGCTGGAAAATGGGCTCAGAGCACAACACCCCCACGATTTCGTCCAACGGCGTGGACAACGCTTACGACCAGGCCCTCGTTCGAGCACAGAGTCTACAACAAACCGCTCAGCACGGGGCCAACGCAGTTCTCCATTTCCTGCTACAAAGTCGCTCAGTAATATACGAACAAAAGGTGTTCCAGAAGGCGGTTATCCAATTGGGCTGGAGTTTGCTAACCCGGACTTTGGATTATTTGCTACAATATCTCGACCACGAGGAAAGCAAGTTTCGGGCTTTACCGACGGAACAACGCCCAAAGGAAAGTCTTGCGGCTTTGGCGAACGGGGGTTTGTCTTTGAAAACGGCAATGGCCTACGACCGTTGGCGGGAAAAGCAGACCCATTCTTTGGTGACCTTGCTAGTCTTACTCAAGGCCCTCCAGTACAAGGCCCGGATGGCCTTGACGGCCACTCCTGTGACATCCGGTGCCACTGGTATTCAACCAGCTGGTGAATCCGCCAAGCCCCGTGGGAAATTCCGTTTCTTTATCCCGACCACTCTGCTAACCCGGTTGATTACACGACTGGTTACCAGCTATTTAGAAGACGATGGTGCACCAGGGGAACTCCTCCCGGCCGCTCTCAAGATCATGTGTTTTATTACCGATAATGCTGGGATAGTACCGGATTTGCTACTTCCCGATGGTATTCTACGCGAGTTTCAATCTCGGACCCTGGTGGTCTCCTCAAGAAAACCTTCGTTGTTTGCCGTGCACGTGGTTTTGGTGTGTTTCCATCGTCACGACACTCCGAGACTTTTATGCCGTGTGGGCCAACGCCGTGACGAACAAATCAAAGCCCTCGTGTTATGTATTTTACGAAACACTTGGAGGTCTTTTACTTCCTATTTGGCCCATCCCGATCGTCTCTCGCTTTTCATTGACTGGCTGGTAAACGACCACCGATGGCACCCACAGGGCCAGCGCATACCGGCGGATGTGCCGATCGATGAAGGCAATGGCTCTTCTGGGTTGGGTGCGCTTTATCAATCCGATGCTTGTACCTTTTGGGCGGAAACCGCGGCGTTGCTTGTGCGACTGGGACAGGCCAATCCGACCGCCATTAATCAAATACCCATGTCAAAGGTATCCTTGGTGATGGAGCGTTGGCGGGTGGTAGTCCACGGTCTTCCTTTGGACGCGGATCATCGGGTACCCACGGTGCCTCAAAGGCGACTCTTTTCGTATCTTACCGACCTGGTGGTATTTATGTGCCAGCAACTCTCGGTGAACTGTTCCACTTTTAACAAATTACATGGGATTCAATTATGTGCCGACCGGGTTATACAGATCTCTCTGCAAGTCTTGCAAGTTTCCCAACGCCAGTATACTCCCGCTCGATCGCATTTTCGGTGGCTATGGGGGACATTGGAGTCATTGATCAAGCTCATCAACGTGAACATGACCCAAGGTATCTACTTTAATGACTGTAACACTATTTCCGAATGTACTTTTAGTCTACTCAAGGTGTTCGTCGCTCACCACTTTATAAACACTCGGGACACCCAAAGCGACCTTGGTCAGTTGCCCTATCAACCTCCGCCAGTGCCTGGCCATCCTATGCCAAGGTCGGCTTCCCCGCAGGAGGCATTGTGGGAACTAGCCGATCGGAAGAACTGGGAATTTACGAGATCCCCTTGGGAGAAATTAGCAGCCGACCTTCCGGAGCCCTCACACCCTTTGCGAATGTCTGAAACTCCAGAGGGTTCCAATTCCTCTCGGGACCTGTTGGGTATTACGTTACCAGCGGCGATTCCCTTAATCAAGGAAATTATCAAATTATTTGGGCGCTGCTATAACCCCACGGGATGGCACAGCGATAAGCATCATGATATTACCATGGTTTTATTTTCCCTCTTCACTCAGATCCACCATATCATCATTCGGGAACCCCCTTTGCAGGCTTCACTCTCCGATAATGGGAAACAATATCAGGAAAGTGGTTCCGCCATGTCGGAAGATGGACCCCGACTGGTTCCTGATATCCACCCCGCCACGGATGTTCAGTTAGTACAGGAGGTGCGCAAAATAAGAACCATCCTATTGCGTTTATTTTCAGACCTTTTCCGCAACAGTGTGACCGACCCGTTGGAAGTGTTTCCCCAGGATACCCAAATTTTGGCCGAGTCTTCCCAAATTTTATTATCCTACGTTTTCCAAGAAGGGAAACTGCCTGATTCTTCAATATCTACGGAGACCACAAGTGCTCTGCCACATAAGTCGACAACAGGCACCCAAAATGAAACTAACGCTCGGTCTGAATTAGACCCGACCGACCACCTCCGTCTCGAGTCCTTACGTGCCCTAGTTTCCATGGCCAAACACTACCAATGGCGAATGCATTTGGCCGTGGCTCCCAGCGGGTTGGCGTTTTTGCACTACAACGTCACGGTGTGGCTCATGACCAATTTCCGGGGAGGGCACAGTCGACCAACGGATTATACCCTACGTCAGGCGGAGTTACTTATGCACTATTGTTGTTACATGTTCCAAGAGGCCATCGTACGGGATAAATTTCGTTCAAATTACGGCTTGGCCCGTTTTCTCTCGTTATCGTACGCCTCGGCTATTTCGTGGGCGGAAAAACCCACCACTAACCGGGAACGGGACATTCTACAAGTGATACTGTTGGGACTCTTTAAAGGGTTTCAATGTTTTCAACGGGATGTTCCTCTTCTACGTACCTTTTACCAGAGTCCGTACCCGGGTCTCACGGGTTCGGTTATAAGTGGGAATCAACCCCAGCGCCCATCACTGTCCCACTCTACGGCTGCGTCATCGGCGGAAATGAGTAATGTTATCCAATGGGATCAACTCAGCCCAGCAGTGAGTCCTTGCGAATGGTGGCTAACCAGTGCTCGTTCTCGGCGCCTGGGTTACATGGCTGTTAACCGCGAAGGACAGTTATCATTTTTAACTTGTCTCATCCATATTCTGACCAGTTGGACCACTACCGGGACAGTGACTCACGAGTCATCGGTGGCTAGTATCTCCCAACAGATCACCCGTAACCAAGAGTACCTTACGGATGCCTTTGAGGAAGAAGTGCCCTCGGGACAGTTTCCCAGCTTGCCCATGGAGATTGATCGGCCAGGGTCACCTTTGCCACTACCAGTCTCGTTGACCACCCCCAGTTCAGCCCCAAGAGACCCAACACTCACGGCATCCTCTGCTCGGATGCGAACCACTTCGTCTCACCCACCACGTAACCCCGCTCCTCAATCCACCCAATCCTTCCGGGATACGATTCTTTACCAGTCGGCTACCATGTTCAAGCAACTCTTGATGGTCCCCGAATGCTTGGCTTGGGTTGCAAGTAATGTAGGGGTGCTCCGCATTATCGCTCGGCGTTGGCGGGATTCCAAGTACGACACGGATAACATTGGTAAATTATTGTTACATATCCTTAGCATGTGCCTGTCATCTCCCCACTGGTTGGATATTGTGCAGCAGGATATTTTAACCAGCTTATTTGCTGAATTATTGGGGATAAGCGAAGACCAGATGCCGACGGAAGTGAACCCTCATTTACTTTCACCAGGGAGCAAGGTCAGCTCCCCCACCGTTATTTCGTACAAACCAAGTTTTACAACGTCAGGTACTTGTCATACGTCCCCCGGTTCGATTAGGGCCAAAGTATCGTGGGTTCCCCATCTAGATCAGTTACGAGAACTCTTGGCTACCCTAAACGGTCAGATCTCTGCTACATACACTCTGGTGTCGTACGTGGCGGAGGACAAGAGCCCACAGGCCCAAACCTTGCGGGAACGAACGGCCAAAGCATTGGTATACTGCTGTCCCCCTACTCGTTACGAAGAACTACTTATATCACAGTTACTGTGCCCCAATGCGCTTCTCATTTACCCCGGCCTAGATAACTTCACGGCATCGCGAGCAGGACTTCCCAATCCGAGCTGTCCTCTAGGTATGTTGTTTGCCACTTTACTATCACAACCCAGTGCCCGGTCGGAGATTTTAACCCGTGTAACCCCAGACTGTTTTCACCCCTTGGAAGCTCTCCAGATTCCTACCGAGGGGTCAGACTCTTATTTCCCGTTACAAATAACAGCAGGGTCTAGTGATTCGTCGAACTCGTTGCCAATCCAGTGGGGCACACCAGGTTCCCGATGTGTGAGTGAAGGCTGGGGACCCGAGGAAACCCATCGTATTCGGTCTGCCTGTCAAGCTATCGAATTCCTGGCCTGGCAGCAACAAACTCGATATGTTCCATGTTACCGTTCGGTGCAGGGGAAACTGATCCAAAGGATTCAGTCCCAGGTGTCAGAGCTGGTCAATGCGCTGCCGCCTATTCGGGATACATTTCATATAGCGGTAACATGTACCATGGACAAAGTGACCCGGTACTTTTGCTTGCTGGACGAGTTAAATACGAATCCGATTAACGGATGGTCACTAGGGTCGCTAGATTCCCAAGGGGATCCGTTACGGGTATTGGAACTGTCTACCCTACTGGAGGTGAATGACAGATTCCAACTCGAAACCTTGTGCGCAAATTCCTCTGCCGCCTTTGTGTTCAATACCGAGATTGTCCAATCGGGGCGGGCTGGGATATCTTTGCCTTTGTGCAATATCACCGAAGTAATCCCAACCACCATCGTGGTCGAGGTACCCTTGACGTTAGCGACCACTTTATCACCCGTATTTCGTGCCATGTTTACCGGAAAGTACCGGGAAGCCCACCAGCAAAGGGTGGTAATGGACCATTCTACCATCCAATGGTGCGATTTTCTGGACCTCTGCTTCTGCGTGTTGCAATTCCGACGTATAGTTACTGGGACAGCCCAGAATTTCCCTTGGAACCAAGCTGAAACGGAGGATTTTACCGAACTCATTCAGGGAGGTTACTATGATTCACCCACGCCCCCGTCGGCGTCCGTTTCCCCCCAATCTACCACGTCACAACCAACGCGAAACCCTGCTGCGTCGAATAATGACGTACCTTCCTCGGTTAGCGATGCCACTCGGTATGCCCATGTATTTCTGTCCTGGCTCTTCCCGATTGACCAGACCCCAGGGCATCGTATCCGTCGGCTAATGTACTGCGCTGACTATTACTTAATGAATTCTATTGTTGACGCTTGCCAGGGGTGGATGGCGGATGTCCTGTTTAATACCGCTTGTACGCGTTGGCCATTTATCCCCACATACTACTCCCACAACCCCTCGTCCAGTCCGAGTCGCAGTCCTCGAAACACAGGATCTGGCCCTTCCTACCCACGTGGCACGCCGCCAGGAAGTGTATCTCGTCGTAGTGGCCCACCTGCGGCCCGGTCTCTCATCAATGATGCGTCGGTATTTTCAGGAGTAAGCAGCACATTGTCTCCAGGTATATCGTTGGTTGGTGGTGTTGGTCAGTCCCAAGCCCTACCCCAATCGACGGGGGTTAACACCGACGGCTATTATGAAGCAAACTTGGTGATGTGGTTCAAGTATTATGCTATCCGTTATCCTGACAGTGCCATGTATAGACTATTACTCAGTTTGATTTTACTGGATTTTACACATACAGCGACCCTGGACGCTTTTCTTTGCCTGCTATGGGCTCCAGAACTGGAGGGTATATCCCCCTTGTGGCCAGCGATCCAGGCTAATATCGTAAATCCGAGTTTTGGAAATCTATAGTTGTAGCATTTTTCACACCGGGTTTGTGGTGTCACCTTGTCCAAGTTTCGTGTACGATATCAGCGACTTTTTGAAATGAGTTTTTTAATTCACCTTTCCTGCCCAGATACCTGTGGATACGTTGTACTCTATATATTAGCCGATAACATCATAAATATTTAAAGTGTAAAAAAAGTTCCAGCGTAATTGAGGCGAAGTGTAGTTTATTTTAATCTAGTGGGAGAAGCGAGAGCGGGGGGGGGGAGTTTCTACGAATTCACCAACTACAAATGGCCATGCACCATCATCCAAAAATTACCATGAAAGCGCCATTCGTCTGTCCATCTTTTACCTGTCTGGACCTGGTAAGATTTCCCATACTGAGCAAAATACGCCATGTCACCCTTTTCCAGTGTGCTCTTTCGCCAATTCCTTCAGGTTTCAGCCTTGCGACAATATTTCTTCCCCCAAGTTGGCATCGTTTACTGTTACAGCCACCACTATATCTAATCGTCTTGGATCATTAAACGTTCGCTCTTGGTGAACGCTTTCGCATCAGCTGGTCTGTAAGAAATCTAAGAATTTGACTAAAATTTACCTGCACCCCCCCCTCCGGCGTCAAAGAGGGGCTAAATACTGGGTTGATCTTTTCTTAATGAGGCACGGTTACGACGAATTCGATCAGCCAAACCAATATCCGATGTGGTGGAATAAGCCACGGTTTGCAACTCAGTAATAAATTGAGGATCGTTGTCATGAGCTCGGCTTTTGGTTAGGGCGATTTCCCGTTCCGCTTGGTGCCGGTCATCCTCGGCCAAACGTTGCTTCCGGTCATGTTCCAGTTCTTCAGCATTGCGTAGCATCTCCTGCAATCGGTTGGCTCGTTCATTGACTACCGAATCCGGTAAGGGATCACGCGTAAAGAGTTTTGATGGGGAATGAGTTGAGCGACGAGAGCGGTGGGAATGGGGTCTAGGGCTGGTACTCGAACGGGAACTGTCTCGACGGTGGGAGGAATAATGGTGGCGACGGGATGACCGATCGGGGTTAACCGAGCGATCCTGCCTGTGTCGGTGTGAAGAACGGTGGCCATCGCTTCGTTGAGTGGAATGGCGTGAGGAATGCCTAGACGTATCGTGATGGGACTGGTGATGGTCGTTGCTGACGTTGGTCGACGTGGTCAAAGATTTTGGACGGTCCCGGGAGGAACTCGGACCAGCAGTGTATTTGCTCCGTTGCCGATCCAATTCCGAGCGTTTTGTAGGGTCTGGAGATGGCATCGTCGTATGCATTTGCCGTGGGGAGCCGGAAGATGAACGACTGCGTGAACGACGCCGCCGATGCGATTTCTCAGATCGTTCCCCGTCGGACCGGTGCTTGTGTTTTTTGTCCTTTTTGTGCTTCTTGACCTTTTTCTCACTATCCCAGGTTTGCCCTTCCCGTTTCGCCCGGAGTGCTTCTAGTCGCTTGGCGTATAACGGGTTGTTCAATAGTTTCTGGGCCATCGCCATTTCCTGCTGCTTCATAAGGAACATGGGGTCTTCCCGTTGCTTGGCCAAGGTATCGCGTTCCGAGTTGGCATTGGCGTTACTAAGGGCCAGTAGGTCAAAGCTGGTGTTCGCGGCGGTCGTCGATCGAGGTTCGACGCTAGATTTCCTTTCGAGTAACGTGTCCACCCGTTTTCGACCGAGTAAGTAGTCCTCTACGTCGTCGTCCACCCCACCGGCACCACTAGTACCAGGGCCTCCACTATTGTACATCCATTCCAGGCGTTCGCTAGGCTTTTTCAATCCTGCAGCTTCCTGGATACGTGCCAAATCCTGAAGTTCACGCTCTTCTTCTTTTTCCTTCCGCAGCTGCTCTAGTTTCCTTTCTTCTTCGGCCGCCTTTTGCTCGGCCTTCCACAGTTTCTCTTGATTGCGGGAGGTCATGGGATGCCATGACTTTTTCATATTCAAGTCGCCGCCCCCCATTTTTGCTAGCTAGTTATAACTTGGGCAGAATTAACTTTCAAGTATTAAAAAGAAAAGCAATTGGAAGGAGTAGTTAGGAGAAAGATAGAAGAAAGCTCAACCCGAATAAAAAGGACTATAATAAAAATTGCAATATTGTACAAAAATATTTAAAAAGTAAATTTAAAAAAAAAAACCGAAAAACAAGGGTGAAAAATGCACATTAAGAAAAATACGAAACCTCATAAACCATAACCATGAGCTCAATTCCTTTGGTATCGTGGTGTAGGCGTTGTGCATAGTAATCAAGTAGTGTGACCACTTTTACCTATCAGGTTCAGATATATTCTTCTCCTTTATGGTGCTCAATTGTCCAACAGAAGAATATACTTGTTCCACTACTCCCACACTGCTGTTCAAACAGATAAAGTACTTCTTTTCGTTGCTTGCATTGGCACGTTTTTCACTGTTCATTTAAACCTCTTATATATTATTTTACCTCTTCTTTTCAGCAATTCCAGCGGAGAATGGCTGCGTTTCCCAAACATTAACATTGTCATTTGCTCTTTAACCTCATTACCTTGATTCACGCAATACACTTCTTACCGCATGGCCAACCGTAGCGATGACGAAGGGGCCATATCGGTCAAAACCTGCCCCATTCCCCCTGAAAAGGTAGACGGGGATAACCATAACGACCCGAACGACGATGAAGACGAACCCCTCCTCAAGTACAAACGGATAATAGGTTCTAGCCAACCGGAAGATCTCTTGTACCAGGACACAGCCAGTTGTATTGTGGTAGGTGAAAAATTGGTAGCGGTCGGTACCCATGGTGGCACCATTACCATCCACGACTTGGAAGGTAACCCCATCCGGAATTGGGCAGCACACGGGGCCACTGTCAACGCCCTCAGCTTGGACCGGGATGAGGAATTCGTCGGGAGTGCGTCCGATGATGGTCAAGTTATGGTGCACTCCTTGGTCAGTGACGAACGGACTAGTTACCGGTTTCTACGTCCCATGAAATGTATAGCCCTGCACCCGACCTATCGGTTAAACCCTGCCCGACCCTTTGTGGCTGGTGGCATGGCAGGAGACCTCATCCTCAGCGAACGCGGGTGGTTGGGTAAAAGGGACACTTTGTTGCATTCCGGGGAAGGCCCCGTGTTTAATGTCCAATGGTGCGACACTTTTATAGCCTGGGCCTGCGATACAGGTGTCAAAGTATACGACACTAAGACCCAGCGACGGATTACCAGTATTAGCCGGGCCAAGTCCAGTCCCCATCCGGAATTCTATCCTTGCCAACTCTTTTGGAAAGACTCTCGAACCTTGTTAATCGGTTGGGCGGATACCGTCAAAGTGGTCTTAATCAAAGAACGGTCAGCTCACGAACAAGCCCTCGGGGCCCCTGCTCTTTACGCCGAGATCACCGCCATGTTCCAGCTAGACGCTGTGGTGTGCGGGTTGGCACCGTTTCGTGGGGACCTACTGGTGTTGGCCTACGAGGAGGAACAGTTGATGATGGATGACTCGTGTCCTGACGATACCTACCAGGCGCGCACTTTGGCGGAACCACCTACCTTGCGGGTCATTAACTATCAGGCCGAGGAGGTGGCCTGTGATTTACTCACTGTTCATGGCTATGAGCTCTACCAGGCTCACGACTACCGCGTAGGGGCCTTACCAATACTTGGCACGGAAGGTCCCGACGACCGCTGGTTCTATATTATGAGTCCCAAAGATATTGTCTGCGCCAAACCACGGGACTGGCGGGACCGGGTGGAATGGATGCTCGAACGGCAGCGATACGGGGAAGCCCTGGAGATTCTGCAGACCGAAGAAAAATGGCCTACTGGGCCACCCCTCGAGCCGAGTTTAATTACTTCGGTGGGAGAGGCTTACTTGGAGCATCTGCTAGAGGCCCACGATTACGCTATGGCAGGAAAGATCTGTGGACAGGTCCTACGTGACGAGGCGGCGCTGTGGGAGAAGTGGGTGTTTACGTTTGCCGAGCTCAACCAACTGCAGGCAATCTCCTCTGTTCTCCCCACCGAGTCACCGCGGCTGTCTAATACCGTATACGAAATGGTGCTGGCCTTTTGGCTTACCAAGGACCTTGGCCACTTGGCTACTACTGTACAAACGTGGTCACCCGATCTGTATAATATCCCGTCCGTCACCGCGGCGGTGGAGGACCAATTGCAATACGTGACTCATAAATTGGAACAGCCTACCACATCGCCAGTGACGTTATCCGCTGGTGACACGCGAGTGCCTGGTTCCATGGATTCCTCGCATCCGTTGAGCTGGGAAGAGAAGCGGAAATTGCTGATGGAAACCCTGGTGGTACTTTATACCCACCAAGGTCGAGCTGATAAAGTCATCGAGTACTCGTTACGTCTGTATAAACCAGGAATTTTGGATACAGTGGTGAGTCGAAAGTGGATCAGCGAACTACGGCATATGGCCGTGCTGCTACTAGACTACGACCAACATTTTTCCCGTATGGTACCCTACAGTTCGGATGACGTTAACCCTTCGCTACATATCCTGAGCCAAGCACCAGGGGTACAACTCCTGGTTCGTAATTACGTGGCTATTCCTCCCCAAACCGTAGTAAAACAGCTTCGTCATCATCTGTACCACCTGCACGTGTATCTCCACGCCCTCTACCTTATAGACTCCCGCGGTCGGCCTCGTTCGACGGAGCCCGATTCCCAAACCTCAACTTATGGTAGCCTGGTCACGGCCAGTGCCGAGAACAGTCATATCCTCCTGGGGGCTCCATTTCACGACCTCCAGGTGGAACTCTATGCAGAGTACGATTACACATACCTATTGCGTTTTCTTCGGAGTAGTAGCTCTTATCGGTTAGAGCATGCCCTCCGGGTCTGTGAAGCCCGGGATATGGTGCCCGAGATGGTGTACCTCCTGGGCCGTATGGGTGATTCCCACCAGGCCCTACAACTGATTCTCCGCCGCCTGCACGACGTGCCCCGGGCCATTGAATTTGCGCAGGAACAAAACGACCCTGATCTGTGGGAAGAATTACTGACGTATGCCCAGGATCAGCCGGAATTCGTCACCGGGCTCTTGGGGAAAGCCTCAACGTATGTGGATCCCGTGCGAGTTTTGAAATCGATGAAACCCCACCTCGAAGTACCTGATATGAAGCGTACCGTTATCCATATCTTGCTGGACCTTCAATTACAGGTGTCCCTCCGCCGTGGCTGTGAGAAAATCCTCGGTGCGGACTGCATACGGTTTAGTGACCAACTTCGGCGAGCCCAAAGGCTAGGTACCACTGTGCATCGTGGCGTTGTTTGTCTCGTGTGTCAGCACCAAGTGTTTCCACGCACGAACGTTGCCGAAACCAAACCTTACGGAATGGCGAACACTAGACACACCCACGCTGATCCTGTGTCTACCTATCCATTCCGAGGGCAATTACCGACTACCCAAGAGGGTAGCGGTAATGCGCTGGCCTTTTTCTGTGGCCACGTTTTTCATGACGCCTGTGTAGTGAATGCCAATATTCTACGACGCTTGCAGCGGGTCTTACGTGAACCTACGTCTAACTCGGATCCATCCGGTCCACTATGCCTTCCGCCTGACAATGGCGATACCAAGGTTGCCTATCAACCTTTAGCCATTCCAATACTCCAGTTGCTGGATTCCCCTAGGACTAGCTTGAGTCATTTGGAAGACGGGTTGATGAACACGCATGTCCGTAGTTCCTCTGCCCACCCCTTGAGCACGAACCCAACTACCCAAGGGACTTGTCCAGCGGGGTCAATTCCCGCGTCGGGCAGTGCACATATTCTTACCACTAAGATCCGTCAACTGCAAACTTTACGATCTCTGCTTACGTTTCCCCCGAGTTGTCCCGTGTGTCACACGGATGATACCCTTGGTAATGATGCACCCCTTGTTATACGGTCAATCACTCGTTCGACGGCTCAGCGCCAATCTCCCGTTGTTGAGGAGCGTGGCAAAACCCTGATTCCAGGGAATGGATCATCACATGCAGTCTCCCAGGGATATCCAGCAACCAGCGAATCCCGTCGTCGCGGCCGGCCTGCTCTAAACTCGACCCCCTCGGATGCTACAGATAGGGACTTACCCCCCATGGTACAACTTACACTATAGCTTGGCACTATGCTGTGAGGTATGTTACTCTCGGTGATTGAAGCATGTTAGCATATTCCATGGGTTCAAACCTTCCCAATTTAATTTTACAATGTATCCTACTCATACTTGTCTCACTTGCTTTTTATATGGGTAGAGTTTTTGTTTCAACTTTAACATGATATAGACCAAAGCAAAAAGCATCAAGTGGCTTGTTGACACATTACATATCAAAAGTAATGCAACTAGAGAGTGGTGCGTTTACCAATCTGACTTGAGGCTATGGCTGCAATGATAGAATCGGGATCGGCTCATCAAAAAAATGCTCAGACATCGCATGGTGTCTATTGTAATGAACCGTGTGGTGTTCGGCTGATCGAGCAGGGCCAAATAAATATACTAGATGTGCAGATATAGTGATAAAAACTTTTATTATTAATGAACATGAGGAAACGATGACATTGAGAAAAAGGTGGCCTATTTATCTGGATCCATCCTGATGGAGGGGGACTCCCTGGAGGGTCTTGTTGAGGATGGCAGTGTGTGTGTGGTTTGTTCAATTTCCACGTTCGCCTACCAACTGGGTGACCCTCCTGGTGGTCCACCTCCTGCAGTACGCAAGAGAGACCATGCTAGTTTTCTTGTTCTCCTGGTCGCCGGGTTTCTCCTGCTTCCCTGACCGCGTAAAGAAGTGACTCTCCTATTACCCAGGGTGAGGGACCACATGTGGGTCCCTCCTCCCTTGATTGTCTCATTATACATCGATTACCATCTTTCTTTTTCCCTCTAACTATTAATTTTTAGGCCCTGAGCATCCTATCCTTCTAAAACTTCAGTGTTTCATTGGAGACCCCCTGCATTGCTTCTAAATGAGACATGGCAGTGGAGTGCCTCAACACATACCTTACATATCACATTGTTATGGTCACAGTGAAGCGTATTGGGTACCGTAGGGCATAGCATGGTGAAGGGGAAACCTCTTCATCCCAGTTTAAACATTCCCCATGGAAAAATAGTAAAAACTGGAATGCATTAAGGCATCAAGTTTTCGTTTTGGGGTGGATTCCCTGATGATGTCCAGCTGGACATATTGGATACAATGTGACTTACATTATAAAAGAGAAACTATATACTACATACCGCTATTATTTCGGTTCAAAAAAAATGATACGGAGAGTTATGGCAGCAGCATTATTTAGTATATTCGATATTCTTTACCTTGTGGTGGATATCGAGTACACGAATGTTAATGAAAACTGGCTCGGAAAGATTTATATCTGTTATTCTGACTAGGTAATATATTCAATCCCTCGTGTTTATATGGCATAAGTGTGTCCTCGCGATGACGCGACGCCCTTTGCCCTGAAACGCATTATGTTGGGGATCATCCTTAATTCTTCATTTTTATTAGCAAAAAGGAAAACGAGAAAAAAACCCATCTACAAAATTAAAAAAAAAAAAGTTGGATTTTACGAAAACAATCAAAGCTGAAATGCGTTAAACTTGTTGTACAGAAAATAGGAAAGCACCAGCGAGGCAGTGAAAATGGCACAATCCCACTGTTTGCTACTCATTCCATAGACTCGATTGTCATCGGGCATTTGCCGTTGCTGGACGGGTTCCACTACGGGTGGTGCCGGATGGTTAGATTGGACCCGTGGGCTAGGATCACTAGTATTGCTGGCGGGTATCGGTGTTGGGAGAGGTGCTTCTTTAGGGGATGGGGGAGAGATTTGAGACTGGGGGATGGAGAACGTAAACTTGGGAGCCTTTGCAGCGGACCGGGGTGTTTCACTTCCCTTGTGGTTCAGAATATCACTCATACACACTCCACAGTCTGTACAGGTCCATGTTCGTGTGCTGGTAGGTACAATCAACAGAGAAAGAAAGACACAGGGTTTAATCGCCAGATGGAAAACATTGATCGGAATTAGTAAAATATTAAGAAAATCGGCATTAAAGCTGTAGGAAGCTGTGACTTTCTGTGGGTCAACACTGACCATCCCTCCACTAATACTTTTACGCAGGTGGGCTTTACACAGAATGAAACCCTCTAACCAATATTTTTGGATACTTCCACACTGTTAACTTCGACTAACTTACTCTTTGGCCAGTTGTTTCCGTTGTTCGGCGGAATAATTGAGATCACCCACACTGTTTGATACCTCACTCGGCATGTACGAAATTAGGGCAAGTAGGATACAGCGAATATCCCATGCTGGTTGCCATTGTTCGGGGTGGTATTGGGTCATGGTCAAGCATATTTTGTTGTGAAGCTGGAATCGACCGTTGGGCTGATGAGGTGAACCAGATTAAAATCATCGAGAAAAAAAAAGCAAAGGTTAGCAAAAAAGAAGGCAAACATAGTCAAAGTGAATAGCAATAGACCCATTCTCCTTGATAACCTGGGCTCCCAGGCCAATTTTGAATAATCCCAGTGGCTGCTGCACTTATCAACCAACCCATTGTCATGTCATGCTCGAAATATGGTATAGACCAAATTTAGAGTTAAATTGATGTAATCATAAATAACAAGTAACAGGGAAGAATGACTTACGGTTAAAAAGACGATACTGGGAGGCTTAAACGGATATTCAGTAGGCAACAGGATGCGACCGTGATATTTACCCTGCTCGAATTCGGTACCGGGCTGGCCCTTGATGGTAAAATGCCATTCGAACATATTGTCCTGTTGACGATCAATCCCGATATTTTGAAGCACAAGCGTAGGGTTAGTTCACACGCTCACCCAACATATCTGCTTTGTCCTTGTGGTTCGCATAAGATTCGTTCAAAAGGTAAGCTAACCCGATACCACACATCTGCCAACGTGCATGCAGTTCCTAAATTCTCGTTTCACTTACCTCTAACGGAGATGCGGTGTACATGGCCGCGTTTTCCTTTTGAAGACTGCGCCATTCCTTCATGAGTCGTTTTACAGAAGCTGGTGGGACAAAATATACAGCAACAGGGCATCACGGCGATATAAAAAGGTTAAGTGGTGGGCTGTGATATAAGCAAAGTAGGACCCTGACAAGGAATGTCAAAGTCCCTTCGGCTAACCGTACTACATGTTTAAAAAAAATTATACAAAAAGGTGCAAACACTTACCTAAATTACCGTTGAGTACTGGAGCGGCCATGGTAAGGATTGGGCTTGCTTTGCTTCTTAAGGGAATAAACGTGAAAGGTGAAGTTAACGCAATGTGGTCGAGGGCCAACGAAAACCGAGGAAAGTGACACCTACAGCTACGCCACTACTCGAAAGTCACAATACGAAAAAAGTAGCCAAAAAGCAACAACTGGCAAGAAAAAACAGCGTGGTCTAGGTCTAATAGCATAGGCCGGTGGTATATAAAAGTTAAAAGGCAGCAACTCGCTCTCTTTATATACGAAATAAGACAGTCAGCGAACTGGTCAACTTGTCGCCTATTATAGTGAAAATGTCTCCAAGCTGGGGTCTCCGCTTCTCGCTCAGGGTCCTGGGAAGAAAAGCGTTTACTCATCAGCTATATCTCGCGCTCATCCACTTGGCCTTTCGCTATTGGTCTCCTCCTCTTTCAACGGGCGCCACTGTATCACTCTTAATGGAAACGTTAGCCCAACTAACTACTTTTATCCATTTTTTATACTTCTTTAAAGAGGGCGGTATCCAAGGGTCCCGTGTTATTCTCGAAGTGCGGATTCCTAATGGACTATTCGTTTTCCGATAAAAGTATATATTCTCTGCAAAACTAAACTATATTTTATTATTATTATTACCAATCCGTAGAAGCAGAGGAGAACCGCTGGGGTTGCACCAGGGCCACCCACTGTTTCTGGAATTCTATTTGGGAGAACCGGTCCATCGCCGTACGACGAGCCCGGGTTTGCAAAGTTAACCGCTCCTCTTCACCCAGCACATTCAAGCAATAGTGCAACGTGGTGGCATACTCATGTTCAGTCGTCGCCAAAAAGCCACAGGGTTGTTCATTCGATGTTGGCGACGAATTACCACTGTTCCTATTTTCTTTGTGAGGTGCATCCAGTCCCACAAGACCAGAATGTCGTGGGGAAGGTGTATATCCCTCTCTTTTCACCATTCCCAAGGGTAGGTCGCACGACGGTCGTACAATATCCACCTGAGGACCTCCTGACCGATGTGCTATGGGAATAAGTCCCGCCGCCATATACTCTACAATTCCAATCCCAAAGTGTTCCTCTTTCATAGTGTGGATTCCCACCAAGGCTGTTGCTAAATAGTCAGTGAGCTCGGTAAACGAAGCGTTGATGGCAAAATGAACCCGATCAGTAATTTGCAGACTGGCTACTAATTCTCGCAATTCGGCGATTCGTGCCCGGTCGCCTTCGTGTCGAGCACTGCCCACCAGGACCAATTTAACATCACGAGCCAACTCGGGATAATTGGTACAGTACTGAGCAAAGGCCCGAATTTGCAAGGTGTGATTTTTCTCAGGTCGAAATTGGGCCACCGATACAATGGTACGAGTCCTCCCCACCAAAGGAAAATCCCGTAGGGCATCGGTATCGCATGGTGGATACACAATGGTGGCCGAAGGTTCCGGTTGCCATAATTGGTCAATATGGTTCTTGGTCCACGTCGAATTGACCATTACCAAATCTGCCCACGAACCTACCCATCCGTACACCTGAGCAAATATACGATAATATCCTATTTTTATCCTGGCGTACCAGGTAGCCCCGAAATGTCCACTCTGGGATGCACGCTGGGGTACCTGCCGTATCATGTCGGTGCTGATGGTCGGATAGTGTACGTAGGCTACTATCGGTACCCCTCCTCCTAACCACCGTACCAAAGGGTAAGTAAAGGCGTAGCCCATCGTGTCAATAAATATATCAGGAACCACTCTCTGCAACGCTTCATACACCAACCCCAGGGAACCTAGACTTTGACCCACTAGCGTAAATCTTGGGTAGGTGGTGTCGTCCACCAAGTACCGTTTACGCAGAAACACAAACGTTAATCTTTTGGTATCTAGGGCCAGATTAAACTGGTTTTTTACTCGGTCGATGATACTTTGGGTGGTTACGTCGGTATCGCCGGTGTAAACTAGAAAATGGGACTGGGCATAGCTGGGTTCTTGTTGGAGGGCGTGTAGAGCAGTCCATAGTACTCGTTCTCCACCGCCACCAGCGTTACAATACGGGTGGAAGAACCCCACCAGTAGCGGGGACTCTGCTGGATGAGAGGCAGAAGAAGTGGTGGTAGAGGGAGATGAGTTGGCGACCCTACGACGGAAATCCTGCGTACGGATCTGCCATTGGAAGCGAATGTATAGAGCAACAAAGTAAACTAGGGGGCCGACGCTCAGTAGGACGTAAATTAGGGCCACGACCAAGGGATGAACGGTGGATGACATTGAAAATAACGGTCTAATAAACAGTGTAAATTTTGTACATATTCGACTAAATGTATCCAAACTCAAGAGATGCTCCAAGTAAACACCCTGCCTAATCAATAGTATATATTTGACCCCTCTGTAGGTAATGGAGGCTCAAAGTAATCTAATAGGTAGAGTGAAGTTGTGAGCGAATGACTAGCTGGGAGCAGAACTCTGTTGTGGAAGGCTGCTCTGTTCTTACCACTGCTGTTCACTATTTATATCCCTCACATTCGGCCTTTTGTTAACTGCTTTCCTTATCAAATCCCCACTTACTTACGTTTTCCCCACTCTGTACTTTATTACACATTACTATCTTTCTTATGGACGCCATAGAAATATACCGGGATGTCTTCCTCACGTTATCTCAGCAAGGATTCAAAAACGTTCACCGTCGTCTGGCCAAACTACCCAAATCGCATCGGTCGGTCGTCGAGATCATTGAGGCCTTTGCCCTAGAAGAGGCCGACTTTGTCAATCTCCGTTTTCTCCGGTCCAAAGCTAGCACCACCGGTACCACCCAGAGCAATAAATCCGACACTGCTCACCCACCTCAGCAGGCTGACGCCAATGGGCTCACCGTACGGGTCGAAAAGGAATTACAGCAGTTGCACCAAAACACAACTACCACGGGCTTCTCGCGTACTCCGTCTGATATTCACATCGACGCTATGCTTCCAACGCATCAAATCCTACTGGAATTTATCCTCGTTATTATCAAAATCCGCACGGCGGGCTCCTCCATTCTAACCGAACTTTACCTTAAACATAATAACGCCGATATCGAAACCTACATCCAAACCTTGAAGCGTTGTATAGAATCTTTGGATCCGTACCGTCAGCACCCGTGTATAGTACAAGATTACGCCCAGGCGGTTTGGTACGAACTCCAAATCTCTTACCACTTGCTCCAGCTCAACGAACGCATTCGTCACTACGATTTTTTCAGCTCCACCATACACATGTTTACAGGAAAACAACACATCAACGAATGGCGACGATTATGTTTACCCCAACAAACCGATCAAACCAAAACGGAGGAACCTTCTTCGACTACCGCCGGAGCGTCCACTTGGGCCACGTTGTGGAATTCCCTGTCAGAATCGATCTACCCCGGTCGTAGCGGATATTCCTACCCACCGTTGCTCCAATGGTTATCCCAGTTTTACAAGGCCCTCTGTGCCAAGATGACCATATATTTTGAAAAACAGTTGGCGGACCGACAAGCTCAACTTGCATTTGGTGACATGAAACATTATTGGAAGCAGTTGGAACCCAACATTAACAAATCGGTCGTCCAGCTCCACCGTCGAGCCCTGGCTCATCACGTAGGTTTGTACCATTTTAACCAAGACCATGGTCAATCCCAATTTGTCCACAATTTCGGCTTCCAACTCCAAACTAACCCGGAATTGATACCCAAAACTGCACCTCTCACTTGCATTTACAACTGTCCGGAACCACTTTCCGATTCCCAACAACGGTTTTTAAAGGACGCTATCGTGGCCCACCAGCGCACTTTGGAACAAAATATGCTTCAGGCCGGACGGAAACCCATGGTGGTCCTGCCCACCAAGGAAAATAACTTTGTGTACTGGTTAGCCAGTGTCGATAGTCAGGCTATGAATTTTCTAGTAGTGACTTTTAAACCAATTCATATGAAAACTGTTAAGGAAGTGTACCGTGAAGAATTGTGGTATGAAGTATTGGCCGATATACGCTTAACCCGAATTTTTGATACGTTAATCCAACTCAGTTTCTAATATCGTACGTTTGATAAGTTTTTGAAATAGGAGTAAATAGTTCTTATTTTTTCTTCTCTCTTTTTGTGCTGTTACCCCTTGTTAATGCGAACAGACATGACTTAGCTTTACCTTTCTATTTCTTGTGTTCATCGAGCTATTATAAATTAATAGCCACTTAACATGTGGGTAGTTATTTTTTGACTATATAGAGATAAATCCACTGAAGTTGAATGGGTCTCTCACAAAATTTTATTGGTTATCTTTCAGCTGGTACATTTCTTGTTCAAAATCTCTGTATAGTCAAAAAAAAAACCACCCATGTTCTATTCACCCAAGTCACAGCACCCCATGCCCATCATTACCCCAGCCTTAATTTGACACCACATTTGGGCAATTTTTGAACTCAGCCAAAACCCAACCAAAAACCACCAAACTTTGCAATGTATTTATGCGAGAGATTGTCCTTCTTATATCACAGTGTGCCTTTGGTACAACAACTTCAAGACCAGCCATTTGTCTTTTAAAGATAAGCACCACACAGGACATCCTTCCAATGAGTCCTATGAATGTAAAAGTGACACCATCAAACAGCTACTTAACGAAGACCCATTTGTGACCCTGAATGTGCTTGTGTGGGAGGTGAAGACTTCAGTGTGGGATGTTTGGAACATCCTCCACGACTAGTTGCATTACTGCTCATACCTTGGTACTTGGGTTCCCCCATTCCCTAACATCAGAGTTACAAAGTGACCATAAAACCTTTTGCCTCAATTTCCTTGACTGTTTTCAGAAACCAACCAACTCCCTTGTGAATAATATTGTGATGTGTGATGAAACCTGGGTTTACCATAATAACCCCCAGACTGGCACTGGTTGAAAAGTATGGGTGCCAGAACACCAAGGTCAGCATGACCCCATCCCTACTCAGCCTCAGTGGACCTCGAAGCCACAAAAAGTTTTACTCACTGTGTTTTTTAGTAGAACTGGTATTGTTCATACTGTGTTTGGTACTGGTGACACTAGATCCAAGAGTTAATAATACAAAATAAATTGTGTCAAACCAATGGTTGGGGAATGGCAGAAAGCACATCCAAAGTCACCCACTTCCCATATCATCCTCCACCA